>OZ035824.1:8315257-8352757 GCA_964034765.1 Knipowitschia caucasica | reverse complement strand
TAGCAGTAGTAGTAGTAGCAGTAGTAGTAGTAGCAGTAGTAGTAGTAGTAGTAGTACTAGTAGTAGTAGCAGTAGCAGTAGTAGTAGTAGTAGTAGTAGTAGTAGTAGCAGCCTTGTTCTGTCAACATTAGGACGGCCCTTCTTTTCTACTACTAGGTGTTATATGCTCATGCCTTGTCAAGCCATTTGCATGTTGTTGATATTCTGGCCAATAGAGGGCGTATTTGCTCTGTTTTTGCACTCAACTCTTCTGATTTGGCTTTCCCTTCAACACGTTTTACATTAAAGCTGGGCTACCTAACTTTGAAACCACAACTATTAGCTATGGAATACGATTCATGTAAACAGGTCAAGACTTTCTATTGGAAGAAACAAAGGTATCTCTGAACAAAGCAACAAATGTCGGTACTTCAGCTTTTTGGACACTCAAAGACGTTTACAGGCAACAGTTCATACACAAAGTGCCGCATCAACAAACTTGTCCAATTACCTCTGAGTATAAAGTGCTATTTTACATTTGTATGTAGTCTATATGGGGTGGCAGTGGCTCAATTGGTAGAGCATTGGTCCCCTGCAGGAGGATCAGTGAGGGGCTGGTGCATCTGACTGCCACCCCCCTGACCCAGTAATGGATTAAGGGGAAGAAGATGTAGCCTATACGGTATATTGTCTATGCCCAATATATACAGTGTTATACAGTGGTTCCTCAGTTATCGCAGGGGTTATTTGTTTTTGTGATTCGAAAGTTTAATATGAAAATTGGATATCCCAGCAAATTAATTTAAATTATTTCATATAGCCCTAAATCACAACAGCAATCGTCACAACACATAGGGGCCATTGATCCATAAGGAGCAGGTTGACCCATATTGATAAATGCTAACAAATGTCCCGGGTCATCACTGTCCTATAGATCCTCCTGCATCTCGTCAGGTCAAAAGCATTTCCATGATTTTCCTCTCTCCTCATTCCTGTTAGTCTCACATATTCCCCTTTCTCTGTGTCTCGCTGTGGCTTAAACGCCTTGATTTTTTTTTCCATTTCCTCAGCTGTGTGTGGTGGCTGCAGGGTCCCTCTCAGCCATGACCCTGCTGTGGAGCCATGACCCCTGGGGACAGTGTGTCCTGGTCCCCTGCACGTGTCCTCCACACGTGCAGGGGACCAGGACACTCCTCGTTAAAGTTGGAACGACGTTGTTACATTTAGTGCCTCTGAAAAGCTCATTAACAGGGCGGCGTTTGGCCCACATGCTTTCACTTTCAGGAGCCGGGAAAGTGCTGTGAGAGAAGCGTGTGGTACAGTAAACATGACCCGGTGTGTGTGTTTGGTCATGTCACTGTTCAGAGAGGTCAATTTTACTACTTTACGACAATTCTTCTTTTTTTTTTTTTTTTACCCTAACCCTAACCCATTTTTTTAATAATCCATCTTCTACAGTCAATCATGGACAGGTGGACGACACACATGCCCTTCCAACATCCCCTCCACCCTCCGAAATTGACTACAAATAGTTAAACATATATATGTAATGAAAAAAGAAATAAATAAATAAATAAAAAGATAAAATAAATAAACGGAAATAGCTTTACATTAATTCTAATCGTGTATGTTTGTCCTGCATACATTTATATTATGCAAGGCAGGATTATTTGTATTGCACATTTTCAAGGCAAGTGCTGCACAAAATTGCTCTATTTTTTTCTGATGTTTATTTGTATTCTGGCACTTTAATGGGGGTGTGCAATATTCTGGCATATTCTAGTGTTGAAATCGCACACAGAGCTGATTGCGCTGAAGTTGAGAGTGTCTTGTATGTTTGTGTTCAACAGCACTGTGAGCCGATAATTTTCCCTTTGGGGTAGAAAGAAGTTGAACCTTGGACAGTTCATCACTCTGCTGTGCTCAATAAAAGCAAATAATGTTGTGTTCCATCACTTATGAAGTATTTTCTTTTCTGTAAACAGACGTGTCCAATGCCTGCAGATGAAGAATGGAGCTATTGCTTAAGTTGGGATTGGGAGTCTTCTACAACATCTCATCATTCAGTCTCTCCTATCCTTCAGTGTTGGTCATCTGCCCAGAACTACTCCTGTCTCAGCTCTGCTCACTGTTTAACCTGTTCATTCTAAGCTTTGAAGATGATGCAACCCTCCTCCTCCTCCTCTTCCTCTCTTTTGAGTTCTTCCACTTCACCACTTGGTCTAGACTCTAAACCAGACTGTAAAAAATATGCACCAATTGGGGTCTTTTCTCCCCATTGAAACAAATGCTCTACCACCACAGATGTTTCTCGAGTGGCCCCTCCCACAGGGACTTCTTCTCCCGCGGAGCACTCGCCAAATGGTCAGTGATCACAGAAGGCTGCCAGGTATTTGAACCTCCCCTGCAGCGAAACAACCCTGGTTCAAATACATCCACTCTGCTCAGCTCCATGTGTAGCGTGGAGTCAAGAGCAGCTAAAGACGCCTGTGTCTGAATCCTGGATGTTTTTATCTTATCTGAATAGGAAGTTATGATTATCCACTAGCTTCATACCTGCTGCTATTGTTACTATTGTTAATCTGCTCGTAAAGTACAATATCAACCATCTGTAAATGTGAAATCTCATGACTGCTGCTGACTACTGCTGTGTCTACTCTACACAAATGCATTATCTTTGACCAAGTGCAATTATAGCTGCAGAGTTTATTATCTTATTTATCCTTTTATTACCTGTTATCTTAAATAACAGATCCTATTTGATGTGTGCATAATCTGAGTGCTCTTATTTCTCCTTCTGTTCTGTGGGTAACTATGACATTGAAGGGGCAAACCAAGGTTTATCTTATTTTATCTCTTGCAGTTTAAACCCGTCTCCACATGGACAAGGGGCCACCCGCGGTACTGCAGCTTAAATCCACATAGGCTGTACAAGAGATATATCCCTTGTCATCCTGAACTTCTTTTGAAATTCATTGTTTTCTCTAAATCCACACTTTTATTTAATAATATGTGTGGAAAAGACATATCAGCTCCCTCTGTCACTCTGTGGTGTCAATGCGAGTGTGAAGAGTCAAAGGAATTCTCTACAGCACTTGCCGGATAACAAAATGCTACTTTTTTCTCTTTGCGTCAAATTCATGTCAATATAACAAAATGTACTTGGTGAGGTTTACATAAAGGTGCCATTATTAGTCCAGCGAGTACTGTGCTAATATCTGAATCACATCCCAGGTATGTTTCCAAGGAATGAACAATGTAGTGAACAAAGAAGTGACATTAGCATAATTTTCCTTCTGGTTGAACATATAAACTCTTATATAAAATTACCTGAGTGTAGTGATTAACTCATTGAATGCCAGCCTATTTCAGAACAGGTACTCCCACAGTGCCAGCCATTTATGATGATTTTTACTGATTTTTCAAGACCCACAGAATATTGTGTACTATGACTATCTGAAATCCGACACCAGATCCTAAAAGAATGGACTGTCTACTTTCCTCAGCAAAAAGAATTTTGTTTATAGCTTTTTTCGTTCCCCTGTAATCCTCCGTTGAGTAGAGGGAAGTTTTACTGAAATCACCAGAAATCACCAGAAAGTTGAGAAAAAAGAGGCACAACATGTGCACCTACATGTTTTCAAACCATTCAGAGAGCAATGCTGCCACCTGCTGGCTCGATAAAATATGGTCTCAAGTCATCCCCATACATATTAGATACAATAGACATCTGGGAACGTGAAAATAGCGAAAAAGGCATTTGACGGATTAATGCGTCAATGGCACACAATGAGTTGTGGCACACAATGAGCAAGAAAAATACCCTTAATTAGGGTCTTAAAAGATCTAAATGACCCAGGGCTGGTTAAGTTAGAGAATATCAACAACAATTAGCCAAAAAATATTTAGGGTAATTTTTTAATCAGGACATTTTGACTCACAGATGAAGCAATGGTTAAATAAAACATACCATTTGTGTTTTTCTTATAAAATAATAATCAAAGCTAATAACCAAAAAAAATGGCTTGAAATCAAACATTTAACCAAAATTTCTAGTCCCCAATGTAATGGTCTACCTCTGAAATTACTGTGGATTTATAATTTTTGCACAATTTCCTGGATTATACGCCTATAATATAATCTTATATAACTTCTTGATTCTAGAAACGCCGCATGCCTCTTGAGAACATTGGTTTGGACTTATGCCTCGCTCCTGTTACAGAGCGCTGACCATCTGCTTTCTATATGTTCAAATGTGGGTCAGAGAAAAAAACACACACAGCTCTCACACCTATGGATGGAAACGCGTGTGTGTGTCCGGGTCCACAGGCGGCTACTTCAGTCACCCATGGGTTTGCAACGTACCATAAATCAGAGTCGGTTTGATATATTGCAAGACAAGCAAGGCAGTGATGAATGTTGGGATTGGACCTCGGACTTTTGAGTTGGTGGAAAATTCTCCCTAAAAGCCCATGAATCTATGACTTTTCAGAGAGAATATCACTTCGTAAAAATTGTATCAACAACAGACTGGGTGTAGATTGACATGCCCTACCCACTAGAATCAATGAGGGCTAATATGGAAGTGCTCAAGGACAAAGTTTTGCTCCAACTCGTTCTGGCTCCTAGTGACTTATATTGAAAAGTAAACAACTCTAGCTCAGTAACCGTTTGTGTCACACTCAATACGATCCTGGTGTTTATATTTTGTTTGCGTGCACTCGGGAAAAACAGGAAGAGGGTGAAGGGGGTAAACGCATCGCATTGGTTCGTTGGGGATGAACGAATCCCATTGGTTTATTTTTATCGGTCCGCTCCAAAATATTTGTTATTCCTTTTGGGAGACTAGAGGCATCTGGTCAATTCCATTACTGTTTGAAAACACATGATTACTTGAGTACTTTTAGGGTTTAGGGACGTTTTCCCACAATATAAAAAAAATACAACTGGAAAAAATCACTGACTTCATCTTTAACTAAAGAAGCTGGTTATATAAGTTTTGGTGGTAAACCTCCGCCTTCATCAGAGGCGAGTAGTGATTGTGTGACATGTCTCTCATCGCCTGTTGTTACCGGATGTGGCCAGTCTGACATATCAGGTGGATCCCTCAGACTGACCACGCTGGAGAAGTGAGTCCCAGGTGTGAGCCAAGGTGAAAGTTGTCTCTGTTGTTGGGCCGTGCAGGTTTATCAGTTTTCTCCTATGTTAAGGGGGATAATAATTTAGCACACACGGAATCCCTTGATAAATGTAGAATATCTAAGAACTTATATATCTTGATTTCACTAAATAATCTGATAAACAAACCTTTCCTTTGATGACATTGCCGGACTATAGGCTACTTGTTTGAAGTTATTTAAACCCTGTGGCCTATATAGCAATGTGGGCAATGTCTGTATTTTCATTGTGATAGAGTAGAACATTTGGACAGCTGTATGTTTATGTGAATAGCAGAAACCCCCCAACCCAGAAATGGAACAATCAAGGGGATGAAAATTACATGAAAATTCAAATTGTTCATTTCTAAATACTTTGGGAAGCTTCCTGACAGAGTGTGGTGAGCTAGTGGTGACTCTCAAGCTACAGGTTGGAGACCTCTGGTGTAAAGATTTGTGAAATTGTGTTCTGCAGGTTTGAAATAAATCAAACTAACTAACAATCTAAATATCCGTATAATGTTCAGAGTTAAGAAACAGAGCTGCTCTGACTTGTAGATTCCATCGTCGTAACCCCGTCTGCATTTATGGCCCCTATTAGCAGTTGTTCCTGTTACCTCAGCTGGGAGGAATGCATCGATCCTGCTCCACGCTCCAACGAAGGGGTCCCACTCACATCATTGTTTGTCCTTGTGAAAATAATTAAGGGAAACTTTGATGCATGAGGTGGGTAGAGATGCCAAAAATGCCTACATAAATCTCATATTACACAGAGATTACCTTAAATAAGATCCGGAGAATATTCACTTAGGCCCTTTCATGTTTTTCAAGTAGAGGTGCAACGGTTCATCACTGATCCGTGATCCGTTCGGATCAACGTCTTCGGTTCGGTACAGACGTGATCCGCGGTTTGATTTATGAAAAAAAAGTTGTGCGCACGTTGATTAGTCCACACACAGCGTGGTCACGGCGAGAGGAGCTTGAAAGCCCCGCGTCATTTAAATCCCCTGTATGAGAGCATTTTGGCTTCACTGTCAACTATACTAATGATTAAATAGTCGACAAAACTGTCACGATGTGTAAACACTGTGGTACAAGAAAGACGTGAGTGAAAAAAAAGCGTCTCAACGACCGCTTATTGCCGCAGCATTTAAGCAGCCCCTTTATGCACAGTCAGCCTGGGCTAAAGTCAACTCTCCCGCGCATCCTCAGTTGTGCTCACGACTGACGCTTGGACGTCCCGCGGAACCTATAATAGATCCATGAGCAGAACGGAGAGCTTGTGTTACGATAACCGCTCACTTCATCACAGCAGACTGGGAGATGAGAAGTCCGGCGCTGCAGACATGCCCCCTCTACGAAAGTAGAGGCACACAGCGCAGGTACTGACCAGTGGGGGCGGGTCTCAGCTCAAAAGTGGCCAAAATGACGTGCGCTGACATGCTTGCAATACCACCCCGGGCCGATGGGGGTGGACCCGGAAGAAGAATTAGCCAATGCTAACATATAGCATTAGGTGACCTCTCGAAAACGTCTTTACAGGATGGTCCAAAAGTTGGCTCTTGGCCCAAAGCTCCGTTCCACATGTGTGTCAATGCTGAGGGGGGTGAATTTTTTTGGACCACTCTAGTTTACTTGTGAATTTTTGAAGTCTCTCGTTCAAATGAATGGAGCTTGTGCCGGCTGACGCATGCGCAGATGTGTTTTTTCACAATTTTCTTGTGGGCGGGACCACTCGCGGCCATTTTGGATAGCTCCAGTAGGGCACAATTTTTGGCCCGTTAGTTTGAACGGCGGAGATAGGCGTGACCGTTAATATATACAGTCTATGGAACTGACACAAGCAGCGGAGGAATGGAAGACAAAGGCCCAGTAATAATATCCCAGTCACAACTGATAATGCCAAAAATTAAATAAATGCAGTGAATGAGGCAGGACTGGGCCCAGAATGGACCGCCTCCTTGGGAGAATCAGGTGGCTTAATATATGAGGGTAAATACCCTCATAAAGTGCCTTCTTATGTTGCACTTTGTGTTGTTTTTCATTAATTATGTTAAAAAGACATAATTGGATGGATGGATGGAATATGCCTTCCATCCATCCATCCATTTCCTTCCCCTTAATCCATTTCTAGGTCAGGGGGGTGGCAGTCAGAGCTGCACACAGTACACAGAGCACCAGCCCCTCACTGATCCTCCTGCAGGTGCCGAGTCCACATGAGCCAAGTTTATTAAAAAGACAAAACTTTTTGAAAAATGAACCGAACCGTGGCCTCTGAACCGAGGTACGATCCGAACCGCGATTTTTTCAACCCGTTGCACCCCTATTTTCGAGTTAGAAAAAGTAGAAATGATGTGAAAAAATATTTATGATTCTACGTCTATCAAAGTGGGACCACTGTATTTAAAATAAATAAAGTGGTCCCTCGTTTATTGCAGGGGTATGGTCTACAGAATAACTCACAAAGAGCAAAATCCAAGAAGTAGCAGCTAATACACTTTTCTAACCACCTGAACTCACGACTGCTGAAGTGCAATTGTGGGGATATGAAACCTGTTGGTTATAGGTCTGAGTGCTGCTGCAGCTGTCAAAAGCCATGCATACACAGTAAACCATGGGCACAGGGGGCGCACGTGGTACTGCAGACCAAAATTCACGTAGGCTACCCAGAAAAAAATCCCTTAGAACTCAATGTAAACTAAAACAGCTCGACCTCAGCTGACAGAGAACCTACAGCTTTCATAAAGATCGGATTATGTGGAGATTTTAGTGTTCCTTGTCATCCTGAACCTTTTTCTTCTTAAATCCTTCTGTTTTCTTTAAATCCACACTTTACTGCCACAAACTCTGCTCCTTTCCTTCCCGCTCTGACTCCACTCTACCACGGCTCTGATCAGCAGCGCTGATTGGTCAAAGCGTGGCCGAGCCCTTCTGTGCATGTGCGTGAAAGCCACACACGCGTATTTGGCGCAATGCATCATGGGGGCTCGTCCACTGTGCAGAACCGGGAGACCAAACGATGCCCAAATATGGGCGAGTTCCGCTAATATTTCAGTCCTCCTGTATGTCCCATGCACTACTGAGCACAAGCCATTCATTTGAATAGGGCGCCATCTTGGATCACCGGGCTTGGTAAAGGTGCACTTTATTTTTCCCCGTAGGGCAAGTTATCCTCTTCCTTTGACCGATCCTGATGCCACAGAGAACGTCTGTCAGGAGCAGTGGTCGTCGTACAGCGCCCGGGGACCCATCACCAGATGTTGAGAAGTATAATCCATCTTCCCGGACGTTTTCCCTGAGAGCTTTTGACAGTTCCCTATTGTTACAGAAAACGATAGTGATGTTTGGACACGCCATAAGAAGTGGAAATGTGTTCTCCTGTTCGTACTCTGATGGTCCATAAATCATCGAAAAGTCTCCTCCGAGGGTTTTTACGCTCAAAATCCTCCGCAGTCGATTTTCACTGCTTCACCACAACTTTGAACAGACGTGTTTTATAAGCTGAACATATCCATACAATGAATCAGAAAGTGTAGATATTTACTATTTTATCATGGGGCACCTCATTCTTTATATGAACAATGCGTAACTATTGTTTTTTTTGTCTTGCCTTTTATTTTATGTCTTTTACAATTAGCTGTCAATTTATTTTTCCTCTGCTGGGCCTTCTGAAAGCCGGGGATGTCAAGAGGCCTGTGTGGCTTTTACGTGCATGTATGTTCTGAAGTTTCTTACATCTTTAGATCAGCTTTTTTAACAGAAATGTGTAAAAGAGATGACCTCCCACACTCTGAACACAAATGATATATTTGTAATTTCTTTACCCACTCAAAATGTAATTGAGAGTGATTCAGGCATAGTTTGTTCCTATCGCATTCATGTCTTCTCCCAGTTTTCATCATCACTGATACTGTAAATACTTTACTTACTACTTGATTTGTGACTTGTGTTTGTGCTGGAACTGTGTGTGTGATGACATCAACTGTGGCGTACTGTAAAAGGGAAAAACAAGTTCACCCAATCATTTAACTCCTCTTTCATTAAGACAATTTAGATTCATAATAGGGGCAACAGTAGCTTAGTTGGTAGAGCATTGGCCTTCGAGCCAGAAGGTCGTGAGTTTGAGCCCACCACAAGACCTTCTCCACCGACTCCCACAGATGTCTGCTGTCGTTGTGTCCTTAGGCAAGACACTTTACCCCCATTGCCTAGAAAGAGTCAGGTGTGTGTGTGAATGGTTGGTGGTGGTCGGAGGGGCTGATGGCACATACTGGTTGTCTCGCTTCTGTCAGTGTGCCCCAAGGCAGCTGTGGCTACAGTAGTAGTTTACACCACTGTGTATGGAGTGAAAGAATAATGACATGTGAAACATCTTTGAGTGTCCAGAAAAGCGCTATAACCGATGCAATATTATTATTATTATTATACACAATAAAGGAAGAATAAATACAACATGAAACATAAAAGGATTTTCTATTACTGTAATAATTCAACATTAATATGAGCCACACACATTTGGATAAAAACACACGTTTTTATCCAAATGTAATACATAAAATCCCAACGCAGCAGAGAAAGTGTTAAAAATTACACAAACAAAAGTAAAAGCTGTTTTATGGTTATCCAGGACGCACAGAGAGGTCATACTGAGGAACACAACCTCATATGAATACACAGACATCTCTTCTGAATCTAACTATTTATCTTATAGTAATATAGTATGATCACATTAGTCCAGTTCTCAGGTCTTTGCACTGGCTCCTGTGGCTCAAAGAATAGACTTTAAAGCAGCTCAACAAGTCTCTTCAAGGCATCGCACCAAAGTAAATCCAAGACATTTTAGTGCCATATGAACCAACTCGGACTCTGAGGAGCACAGGGACTGGCCTCTTTCTGCGACTCTGAGGAGCACAAGGACTCGCCTCCTTCTGGGACTCTGAGGAGCACAGGGACTGGCCTCTTTTTGCGACTGAGGAGCACAGGGACTCGCCTCCTTCTGGGACTCTGAGGAGCACAGGGACTGGCCTCTTTTTGCGACTGAGGAGCACAGGGACTCGCCTCCTTCTGGGACTCTGAGGAACACAGGGACTGGCCTCTTTCTGCGACTCTGAGGAGCACAGGGACTCGCCACACACATTCTTCATCTAATGAGTGACTTCCTTGTATTTCTGTGGCTAATGAACTATTATAAAACTCTATTACCCATGAGGACTTTAAGGAAACAACTAATACAAACACTGTATTTGCAAACTCGTCCACTAAATGCACCTGTGCTCAGAGGCTGAAGCAGCCTGTGGTTGTTGTTGTTCTGTAACTCACTGTTTGTCTGCTTCCTCCTTTAATGACAGACTCCCAGAGCTGTTGTTTCCACGCCTAAACCTTTAAAAAAGTATTTTAGTTAGTAGTTCCCTGTGCTGCATTTAACATGCACAGTATTGGACAAGAAACTCTACTTTTTGTGCTCTAAATTTTCTGTAATTCAATTCAATTCAATTCAATAACATGAGAAATGTACTAATCTAAAATAAAGTTTTTTTGTCCTCATGCAGACTCACTGACGCCTTCTGCTTTGGAGGTTTCAGATGTATATGGGTTTGATGTCATTATGAAGAGATGGATAAGAGATCTGCTCAATCTCCTTTCTTCCCTCTGTACTTGTCCTCTCAGCCCTCAGTGTGCTCTGTCTGATAAAGAGCTGGAATCCGCTTTGTTCAGGAACTACTGAGATCTTAGCATAGCTCTACTCAGGGTGGTGCCAACGGCTCCCACAGCTTAAATGCCCATTCCATACAATTATTATGTAGGTCCATCATTACTTAAATGAATCATTATAAAAATAGCCATAACAAATCTCAAGGAGCCTGCAGTATATTTGAGTTTGAAACTTCAAAGTAGTTTCATCTGGATCACATGAGAGAGGATCAATGTGAAGAAGCTGACCAATGACCAAGGTCCATAAATGGTAATATATTTAGGTATCATCATTGTCCTTAGACCCTACATCAGCAACGAGCGACTAAAAATGATAATACAGTGGGATTAAAGTGAGAAAGCTCAGGGAGGCCCACATTGAGAGAGGGAGGTCCACGTTGAGAGAGGGAGGCCCACATTGAGAGAGGGAGGTCCACATTGAGAGAGGGAGGTCCACGTTGAGAGAGGGAGGTCCATATTGAGAGAGGGATGCGTCCTGCTCCTCTACAGAGCTCCGAGGTCAGCGTACATCGGCACTATTGGTTTTTAGCACTTTGTTTGTTCTCTGGTCCTGACCCGCACCAGAGTCTGTGTACGCTGTTAGCCTGTTACCTGTGGAGAGCTGATAACAACATCCATTCTAACATTGTGTTTGCTAATAGCTCAGCCAGCTCTAATTGATGTGACTGTCTCCATGGAGATGCAGATAACAACACAAGGACAATACGTTTCTATGGGGACCTCACTGGAGTCTTGTTTACACCCAGCTGAGAACAGACCACATGTTTTAAACGGAGGAATCAATTGTTACCACGAGAAAACCACCACAAGGAGAACATGCAAACTTTCCCTTGACGTTTTTATCCAAATGTAATACATAAAATCCCAACGCAGCAGAGAAAGTGTTAAAAATTACACAAACAAAAGTAAAAGCTGTTTTATGGTTATCCAGGACGCACAGAGAGGTCATATTGAGGAATACAAACACATATGAATACACAGACATCTCTTCTGAATCTAACTATTTATCTTATAGTAATATAGTATGACCACATTAGTCCAGTTCTCAGGTCTTTGCACTGGCTCCTGTGGCTCAAAGAATAGACTTTAAAGCAGCTCAACAAGTCTCTTCAAGGCCTCGCACCAAAGTAAATCCAAGACATTTTAGTGCCATATGAACCAACTCGGACTCTGAGGAGCACAGGGACTGGCCTCTTTCTGCGACTCTGAGGAGCACAAGGACTCGCCTCCTTCTGGGACTCTGAGGAGCACAGGGACTGGCCTCTTTCTGCGACTCTGAGGAGCACAAGGACTCGCCTCCTTCTGGGACTCTGAGGAGCACAGGGACTGGCCTCTTTCTGCGACTCTGAGGAGCACAAGGACTCGCCTCCTTCTGGGACTCTGAGGAGCACAGGGACTGGCCTCTTTCTGCGACTCTGAGGAGCACAAGGACTCGCCTCCTTCTGGGACTCTGAGGAGCACAGGGACTGGCCTCTTTCTGCGACTCTGAGGAGCACAAGGACTCGCCTCCTTCTGGGACTCTGAGGAGCACAGGGACTGGCCTCTTTTTGCGACTGAGGAGCACAGGGACTCGCCTCCTTCTGGGACTCTGAGGAACACAGGGACTGGCCTCTTTCTGCGACTCTGAGGAGCACAGGGACTCGCCTCCTTCTGGGACTCTGAGGAGCACAGGGTCCGAACGAGACATGGGGAGGCAGCGTTTTGCCTTTATCCAGCTCAAATCTAGAACTGGCCTTCAAGAACTGTGAGACTGACTTCTACAATAGAATAGAAAATCCAGGTTCTGTTTAGCTGTGCAGACAACTGAAGGATTGTAAAAACGTTTTCAATGTACTGTGATTACTTATGGTTGTAATGCCTTATGGGCTTTTGTTTTTACCTAATTTTATCAAGATTTTTAAGTTGCCTTGTATATGAACTGTGCAATAAAAATAAACATATAACCTCGCTTATATCATGAATACAATTAAGACATAAGGAAAATTACTGACACAGAGTAATGCGTGCCATGTCGTTGCCTGGTCATTAAAACCTGCCGTGTCCAGTTAAAACAGTATTATTTGCAGAATATTATAAGCTACATAAAAGTGGAGCTGGTCATGTCCTCAACAACCAACTCCTGAGAGCTGATTTTGGTCTGCTTCCAAACGTCTGGTCTGAGTTCAAATGAAATGTGATCATTAGAAGAAATCCAAACAGGAACAAGCAAGCATAACAGTAAAACAGGAATTAGGAGATTTGAGGCATTTGTGAGATCAGAAAATACTATCATTGTTCAAATCAAATAATAAAACAAAAAAACATTGTGCAATAATAAAATGTTCCAGACGTGGGATACAAATCAAACGTGCAGGAAATAACAAATTACAGAGGTCCCTCCACTGTATCGCGGTTCACCTTTTGCGTCCTGGCTTTTGTGTGTTCATTTTGTGAGCTTTTTTACAGTGTACTTGCCATGCGCTATGTGTGTACTCCAACAAAATCATACACAACATCATGTAACCGCTAGTACAACATGACCTTTATGCTGAAAGATAAAATAGGTAAGATTATGAAAAGATATAGGGCTGGGTGCAGATGTAACAGGATGAAGAAGCGCCATCCAAGGAGCCATCTGCACCAGGAGCAGAGAGCCAGCTGCAGCCACAGGGGACGACACAGGACCCAGAGGAGAGAGGAGGCCCTGGACTCCCACAAGGTCCAGGAGTCAGACCCACATCGGAACCAGAGGAGAGAGGAGGCCCCGGACCCTCACAAGATCCAAGAGCCAGACCCCCACCTCAGCTCCCTCACCTCAGCTCCCAATAACATGAATTTGAATAGATAAAGTTATTATTATTACTATTATTATTATCATTATCGTTTCAGGGAACAGGTCAGCAGTTGTGAATTCAGGTGGTGAGGGATTTTACAACCTTAAAACGTGTAGCTGCTACGTCACCGATTTCTAAGTTTATTTATAGAACGTACCCCCCACCATAAAGCAGGTACCACCGGTCAGTAAAAACCCGGCTGTACCGCATGTCTCCCCCTGTTAAGTGCGTGTCATAAACCCTCCACACGTCTCCAACAGGACTCCTCTTTGAGCGCTTGTTTGTTTTACACACTCCTGGAATTGAGGTTTGGTCCGGGTCAGCGCCGTTCTCCCGTGTTTATGAGGCCATTCTGAAGCCTCCAGCGGGACAGCCTGTGGCCATGATGAGGACGGGGAGGGGGGCCTCGATTCCCAGAATGCACCCCCTTTGTCCCGAGTCCCGTAGAGCGACCCTCATCAACAGACCGAATTGTGAAGAGCGGGTTTCCCTGGCAACGCATACCAAAACAAGGCAGCAGTGTGGTGTGAGACTTGGGCAGGCTTTTACAGCACGTCAAACATTGCGTTTTGATTCAAAAATGGTCATTTTTATTGCCGTTTTGAGATGTGGCTACCGTCTAAACACATGAGCTAGGGCCAATAATGTGGAAAATATTGGGTCTATGGAATTTCTCAGCAACATGATACTTGTAACTGGTCTTTTATTGCTTGTAAAGTGCGGCCATTAATATAATATCACTTGTTAAAACTAGCCCTGGATTTTCCATTTCCATACAATTATTTTTTGATCAAGGAGAAAAGGCGAGTATGAATATTTTTGTTGTATTTTGAGGCTGTAGTTCAAATCCCGAATACAGTTTATAATATTAAGATTACCTAATTTATAAGAATATGATATAATATTTGTGTGGCCAGTACTTTCAATCATATAAGTCCTGTTTCCACAAACCCAGTATAGATGAAAAAAAAGTATAATTATATGAACGCTGACTTCGAGCGCTACTTTTACAACATATCTGCCCAGGGGAAAAACAAATATTAATACTTTCTCATTGCAAATACGGCGTCATTTCCACAACATGATGTCATTAGCTAAAAAGATCGCAAAGAAAGTCTGTTTTTGGTCACGCTTACTAATTACCACCACCTCCAGTCTAAATGCCCCGTTAGTGAGGTAGCACTAACAATCTAACTTATGACCACATGTGATCTGCCTTTGGCTGAGGCTGTGAGAGGAAAGAGTATTAGGAGAAGCTTTAAGCAAGACAACTAATCAGCACTTTTACTATATGTTTTTACAACCTTAATCCTAACCATTTCTTATGTCGTAAATACACACAAATACATCGTAAATGAAGGTGCAAGAAACAAATTTATGAGAGGCTAAACATAAGAAATTGTTGAAAATAAAGTTGATGTTGTCCATATATAATCTATACTTGTATTTCAACACTAAACAACAGCTGATGGAGCAAAACAAAGCCGATAGATGACTTTTTAAAAAACTGGTTACAACATGACTTAATGACGAGGTGTTTTATAAACTATGTCAGGACTCGGTTACTTATGTATTTTGTCAATAAATGTGTGTGCTATAGCTACTAAAACTTGATTTCCATAAACTTCAATAAAGGCCAAAAATAATGGGTAATAATAATAATAATTTATGTCATTTATTATGGACCTTATAATCCCACAAAACCTCAAAGTGCAAAAGATTCATATTCAATACAAAAATAGATCAAAGTACATATACAGTACCTTTTTAAATCAATAATATGTTTCAATAAATCAACATTTTTTGTGATGCACATTTAAAAAACAGCCTGGACTTACCAAAGTGCTATACAGACACATGCAAAAAAAAAAAACTTGCTTCCTGGTTTTGGAGAGAAAAGGTGCGTCTTAAGTATAGGGATATTTATGTTTTAATGTCATTTCTATACCAAAACCCAAAATGTAGCTTGTTTGACTAAAATATTATATGCATTCATTTTTGCCAACACAATTTCATGATGTTATTTCATACACTACAACCCTCACCTGTAAGCACTGGCTAAACTTGCCTAATCCAAAACTAGTTTTGCATTTCCCTCAGTTTAGATTGACACAACGCCAGTGTTTCCCACACATAGACTAATCTGTGGCGCACCGCCACAGATTAGAGACCGCCCGCCACAAATTGCGTTTCGTATTATTATATATATATTTTTTTTGTTACGCTATTTAAAACATGCATCGTCTAGTGCCGCCGCAGCGGTCAATTTGACAGCGGGGAGGGGGGTTTAAAATGTGGCGGCCCTTCGTAACTCTCACTCAAGCTACGCGTCTCTCCCACATACAGAGACCTACACACACACAGCCCCTCCCCTTCGTGCACACCGCGTGTCTCCGTCTCCATCAGCGATCATCGCTGTAAGCAGCTGTGTCTATTCATTTACCGCGGTAAAGTGGCCCGCATCTTTCAGCTCTATGAACATGCGGCCCGCATCGGGGAAAAGACGGTGCGCGTTTTGTTGAGAACTTACGGTAACAGCGGAACGTCCTTTCGGAGTCACCCATTTTTATCGAACAGAAAGCGCGCTGGGGTCAGGGAGACACGTTTTTGTGATTAAAACCTTATAGAGATGCCACCCGGCACACATAGCACCAGCCCCCTACGATTCCTCCGGCAGATTGTGAGTCCTCAGGAGGACACTCTATTGTTTACATGTATAAAGTACACAATTTGGTCCGCTAGTGCAATTTTCAAGTATTGTAACTATTTACTGGAATAAGGTGTGCGACTAATTTCACTTGACTCATGACCTTATTATTGCCCTCTGCCACTGTACCAAAGACCAGAAACTTTTACTGTAGAAATATTGAGAAATATTGAGGTAAAGTAGCCATTTTGGTCCAAAATACCTCCAAAATAGTCAAAACATGTCACTTTTGATCTACTGTAACTTTTTACTGTAAAAAGGTGTGCGACTAATTTCACTGGATTCATGACCTCAAGATTGTCCTCTACCACTGTACCAAAGACCAGACACTTTTACTGTAGAAATATTGAGAAATATTGATTTAAAGTAGCCATTTTGGTCCAAAATAGCCTAAAAATGGTCAAAACATGTCACATTTGATCTACTGTAACTTTTCACTGTAAAAAGGTGTGCGACTAATTTCACTGGATTCATGACCTCAACATTGCCTTCTACCACTGTACCAAAGACCAGACACTTTTACTGTAGAAATATTGATTTAAAGCAGCCATTTTGGTCCAAAATAGCCTAAAAATTGTCAAAACATGTCACTTTTGATCTGCTGTAACTTATTACTGTAAAAAGGTGTGCGACTAATTTCACTGGATTCATGACCTCAAGATTGTCCTCTACCACTGTACCCCACTCCCCCCCCCGCCGACGACCACCACACATTGCCTTCAAACCTGTGGGAAACACTGAACGCCCTTAACACCAGTGCGCTCCTCGATGCTAATCTGCTTCGAGATTAACATGTCTTTGTACTGAGCTGTAGTAGTCCCCTTTTTTTTTTTTTTTTTTACACTTCTACTTTTTCTTTGAGGAGGGCTATCTCATTTCATCCCCCTCTCGGGCCGAACCACATGACTCAAAAAGTTGGGAGAAAGAAAGCAAGAAGAGGAGGGATTTCTGGAGACAGCTCCCCAATGAAAACCACATGCAGGACACAGAGCAGAGGGGAGGGGAGGGGAGGAGAGAGGAGGAGAGAGGAGGGGAGGGGAGGAGAGAGGAGGGGGAAAAGGTGGGAGTGACCCGGAGCGAGAGTGACATTCCCGACGAGCACGGCAGCACGAGAGGAGCACAAAAGACAAGAGGTATAGCGGACTATCCTCTTGGACTCGACCTGGGACTTCCTTTTTTAAATTTTTATTCCAAGATTCTCTAGGAAGAGGAGAGACCGACCGATCGCAGACATGTCTTTGGTGAGAAGGAACTCCAGCAAAGTGGGGCTGCAGAACCTGATGAAGTAAGTGTGTTATGGCTGTGTAGGGATGCAAACTTATTGTTGATGTCTGGACAGTGGAAAGAGTTTTGTGTGAGGATATTTTTTTTATTTTGTTGAGTATTTGCTAAACATTCTCCTATGAAGAGAAGGCAGAGTTTGTGCTGGTGTAGGCTGGTTGGGAGATTATGGATGAGTTAATGGACATTCTGCCTATCTGTTATTTCAAATGTACTTCTATTGTTGTGAAGTAACACTGGTCCTGTTTGTACAATACCTGGCTGAGGTTGCATTTATTTAGGCTATTTTAATGTTTTATTATATTAATATTATTCACTATATCTTGTTTAATTGGTTCATCAAATCAATTATTTGTGTTTTTTTTTCTTTCCATTTTTCAATTACATTTATTTTTGCATAGCCCAGTCTTTTCAAAATCAGTGATACGGCGACAACAGATCAGAGAATCAAACGGTGGGATGAGAGGAAACGTAAGGAAACACCCGTATACCAAAATAGGTCCATAGTGAGCGGAATGACCACTGTTCATAAGTGTTAAAACATAGATAGATATATAGATTTGTATTGATTCCCGTATGAGAAATGTGCATAAATATCTCAGGTCATCACTGTCCTTAGACCCCCTGCATCAGTAAGGAACGACCCAGAATCACTTTATCACAACAAAACAAAAGATACTACTAGAATTGTTAGATTCTTTTAAGCTATATATTTTTCTTTGTTGCTTGTATAATAATAATAAAAATCTAAATTTGGGGTACCTATTTTTGAAGCCACAAAAAACTAAAAACGGTAGTTCCTCATAATGAAACAGGCTTTTCCAAATTAAAAAAAGCAAAAAAGAGAGGACCACCCTGACTCAGCCAATCAGCTCTCAATGACCCAAAGAGACAAATAGTGACTCCCAGGGCTCTTTCTTACAAGGACGCAAATAAGACAAGACTCTTTCTGTTGGGACACGGATGGACCATGCTAACCCGCTAGCTAGCTCAACGAAGCTCAATACGGAAGTGCTAACCGACAAAGTTTTGCTCCAACTCCCAACTCCTCTATCTCAGTAACCATTTTGATATTGTCTTTGTAAATCCAAATATGAGACGCAAAGATGAATCAATCGATGCCTCAATTCGCCAGCTTGCCTTAGCAACCATCTTAGCAACACGTTTGCCCCCGGAACAAATGCCCATATAAGGAAATAGGCTCCAGCTAGCTTATATTCAAATCTGAAAACACTATAATGACGTCAGCACTCGGTCAGTCCAATCCTAATATACAGTCTATCCACACAACATTGATTATTTATTATTAACCTTAAATCTTAGGTACCCCAGCTTTAAGAAATAGCCCGGTGAGTCACTCTATGATCACCTGATTCTGGTAATCCTCTCTGCATCCCTGTTTCTTGCCTGAAAACCCCCGTTCTGAACCTGTGCTAGTCCCCCAAAAGCACAAACATGCGAATACCATGGTGTGACAAAAGGTAACGTGAGAGAATTGTGAGATTTCCAAACGTTTCTGAACAGTTACATCAGTAAATACACACAATGAAGTAACTGACCTCTTCGGACCAACACAACATTTGAGTTTCTCTTTGCTTTGGCGTTAATGTATAAACAGCCGAGGCCGCTTCTTTTGACGTTTTTGTTGGGGGTTAGAGAAAACAAGGGGTGCCATTAGAGCGGCATGCTGGGGGCAAATGGAGGATTAAAGCTACTGTTGGTGTTTTGGGTCATTTGGGGTTTTGGGGCAGATTTGGTCCAGATTAGAACGGCCTTAATTTCGGCAACAATCAACAGCCTAAGAAGCAACACATGTGGTTCTATAATCTCTATTGTTGTGGTGTGATAGAAGACACTGTGGTAGTATCTTTCAGAGCTGGCTGGGACCATTAAGCTACTTTACGGGACATATCCAGATACAGGGGTCATCTTGTTTGCATTTGTGTGACTAAATCTTGACGATCACCTGAATGAAGGACACACTGTAAACTACCTTTCACAAAAATATTAAAAAGGTAATAAAACAAACAAAAGAAGATACAGGGGACTTTTGACTTTTCATGATTTGATCCAATAAAAAAATAGAAAAATAAAAAAAGGCATGTAGCGCAAAAATTTGATCTAATTCTCAACCCCCACACACTTAATGATTTGGCACCACCTGCATGTGAGACCTCTGAAGCTAAGCAGGGTAAGGCCTGGTTAGTACTGTGATGGGAGACTTCACCCACATTGCTTTGTATGAGTGCTGTGTGATTGGAGGTGGTCAGAGGGGCTACACTTCAGTCTACTTGTTAATGTTGCTGCATTTGACCCGTGTGACCCTGACCCTATGGGACTACAAATGGAAATTAGCCTTTGGCTATAATCTGGCATGTTTACATTCATGTTTTTAATGTCTGTTCATTGACATGCACTGTCCCATTCAAATAAATAAATAAATAAATGCCCCAGGACAGCTGTGGCTACAGAAGAAGAATAGAGTAAATAAATAACGCCTTTGTGAGTCCAAAAAAGTGATACATAAAAACAATTAATTATTATATATATGAGACGATGTTTTTGTCAAATTTGGACATGAAAACAAGTGCGATAACTGAAAGGTTGCTTAGACATAGCAATGCACGATAAATAGCAATAAAAAATTCCACTTTTTGTAACAAAGAAGCAAGAAAATATTTCTCTGAAGCTTGTTTCAGCACACCCATAATGACAGTGATAATTCTGTTTTTGTCCTGTGTTGACCCATCTGTCCTGGTTCTTTCCCTGCCCACCCTGCTGTGCATATCGTTTTGTGAAACACGAGTCTCTGGTGTAGCCTAAACATTGATTTCCAAAGCGGTTTTACTTTCTCTTGGGTTGGGGGGATTCTCTCTTGCCCAAAGAGGAAATGGTGTCACGACCCCTGCCCGAGCTCAGAGCAGGCTTTGGCTCTTGTCCTGTGGGTGTCTACACGTCCTGTCTCCACTATCTCTCCCTACAGCTGGTCCCAGACTTTTCTACGCTCCGTAATGAATGCCGTCTGCTTGTGATGCTTTGATCAAACAGGATTCTTCTCTTCATATATGTCAGACTACAATGACTGGTGCTTGTTTGAATCGTAAGAAGCAGAAACACCTTGACATTCTGGTTTTACGTCAAAGCTGGGCTGCCTAACTTTTAACCCATAACAAAAAATAATATATCATACAAATCCATGTAACTTCTTTTTTGGCTATGCTGCAAAAAGTGATACAAAATAAGTCCAAAATGGCTCAATTCTGGCAAAATGTATCTTCATTTGAGCATATTGTGATTGCCTTAAAACAAGACAATGGGACAAGCAAAATGATCTTGTTTTAAAAAGATACAAAGAAATGAAAACAGTTTTTGAAATAACACCAGATGGCTTGGTCCCGTTGGCAAATCTTGTTTTAAAACAGTCAGAATGTGCTCAAATTAAGATAAAAACCATTCGATTCAAGCAATTATTACCTCATATTTTATCATTTTTTGCAGTGTATCACTAGTTTTCACAAGAATGTACTGTATGTTTTGTCTTTACACCAGCTTATTCAGACAGAAACATGAAAAAGAGAGATCATCCTCACTCAGTTAGCTCTCAGCCCAAAATGTGAAGAAGTAACTCATAGGGCTCTTTCTTACCATTGTGCAAAAGATAACATAAGACGGCATGTTGTGGTCTGATTTGTTAAACACATTGTACTTTTAATTTCTATTGGGATTAACCTAAAATAAAGTTAGATACCCCAACATCAATGTAATATTCTTAAATTGAATATATAGAAAAGATTGTATATTTTGGTTGGGCTACACAGCTTTCCAGAACAGGGGTGTCAAACTCATTATGGTCGGGGCCACGTTTAAAAACAAAGGTGCTGGTTGGGGACAAAAGTATAGTGTTTTACTTATTTTATCTATTTTTTTATTTTGCCAACTTTATTTTGTTTTACATGAGTTTGTTCTCCATCAAATATCAAAACAAAATACTGTATAAATGAAGTCTCATAGTGAAATAAATAAAAAAAATCTTAAACTTCACTCCTAATAATTTTACATTTTAGAACAGATTCAATTATATGGTTAGAATAAATATCCCATTCCCATCAATGCTGCAAGTTACTGTAATAAGTATAACTGAAAATCATTTCAAGGGGGCACTATAAATTGTCTTGTGGACCGGATTTGGGCCTGAGTTTGAAACGCCTGCTCTATAACATTCCCTGGCTTTGAGATATATAGTCAGTAAATCTCAAAGCAGCTGTGTGACATTGGGCAATATACATCTAAATAATATCCAAAAGTCTGCGCTCTGATGCGTTCATTCTCCGTCAGCGATGATTCAAGTTTTTACAGACAGTTTCACGATGTAACTTCTCTGTGTTTGGATGACTCCGCCGTAAAAAGGGGCTGTATCGCGGGCTCAAATGTGAACTTTTGGGTGACTCACGCTGAGTTATGGGACAGATAACAGCTGGAAGAGGCGCGTCCCGCTCTGATTCAGTCCACTCAGCAGATGGCACCGGCCCGAGGGAAAACATGACATCACTCCCCAAACACTGCACGACGCCTGTGACTGCGAGAGAGAGAGCGCCCTGAGCCCTGGCACCGGGCCGGAGGTCGCTCACAGTTGGGAAATAGTGGGATAACGGCTCTGATACGTACGGCAATTGTTGTTATTGTTGTTAATCATAGATGTTTCAAAAGCAGACGACGCATTCATGATATTGGAGTTTGGGATGTGATATACCAATAGCCCTGTTTCCACCAGCCCTACTTAGCCCTGTTTTACTCTACTCTAACCTGACCTTTTTTAGTAGCTGCTTGGCCCTATAGATCTATCCAGGCCGAGCTGGTACTAAACTGTTCTAACTGACAGAGATTGGTTGTAATTAAAACACATTTTAATGGGAAAATATTGCGATAAACATAACCTAACATTGTAAGTGATTTTTAAAAATACTCACAACATAGCGGCACAATTGCAGTAGTTTTTTTATTTCCCCATTTAATTAAAGGTGATGTCTACAATTTCATATTCATTTCATTTTGAAAATAATACATATTTCCAACTATATAAGATACTTTAAACTTTATTGATCGCACATTGGAGAAATTTATATGTCACATTTGGTATAGATAGAATCGCTCAGATTGTGTAGAAAGACAGAAGTGTGCAACATGTTTAGGTTAAAAATATATGACCCTGTAGTATCTAAATGTACTAGTACTTGCTGGACTATACGCCACTACTTTTTACTAAAGAGCAATGCGGCCGATGTATATATTTTTATTTTGTTAGATCTCAGATTTGGACACGGCTGTCGATCTCCAGAGCTGATGGAAGAGCACACATTCCCGCTTCCCGGCGTGTTTATGTGAACAGCAGAGAGATAACATGAGGACACGTTTTTATGTGATTAGGGCTATAGTCAGAGTTCATAGACTTATTTTTTTTAATTCTATCAAGTTTTAGTTGGAATGTTAGTCACAGTAGATTGGATTTAATAGATTGTTTTGATCATGACAAGTAAACAGTGACAATGAAACAGTTAAAACAGTCGTCAATCCAGATTTGTTTTGCTCCATCTACATTACAGTCTGTGTTTGGACATAATCACGCACAATTTGCATCTGCATAACTACAGTAGAATGACACAATGCACATGTAATAATAAGTAACTGTATTTAGGAATAGCCAAGAAAGAAGAAATACATCCCTGAAACTGAGATGAAGGACATCTCTTCTGTGAGCCGTCCTGCTCCACCCAGAGGCTACTCCACCTCTTCTGCTGTGACCTGAAGGGCTGTTGCTGATTATTACTATTTTTAACTTTTTAGAATGATCTTTTTATCTTTTATCTATATAACTATCTATCTATCTCGATATGATTACAGCTTCATCAGTTTATTGATCTTACACTTGATATTGAATGTTTTTGTGTGTGGTTTGAAAGTAACAATTGTACTTTTTTAGCTTGATTTATGTATGTCCTTGTCTGGTGCACTCTGAGGTAATTTTGCACATGTATTCCAATGAAAACTGACTGAAACACCATAAGAAATTTGGGAGATAAGAAATAGGATTTTCAAGTACAAGTGCAACAAAGATACTGTTATCGCTGTGCATTTCTGTCCACGCAAACCTCTAAATACTGCTATTTTTGGCCTTTTCCAGTCCTTATCCCTGTGATTACAAGCAGAACCCAGATAAGGCTCCACACATCTATCATTCTTGTTCTCTCCACACAACTTTTCTAGATAACTTGTGCTTGCTCTTTTAATGAAGTCCAACCTTTACACGTTTTTGCTTGTAACCCCGCTTTCCCACTTCACTCTATTTGCTACCAGCTGTTTTACACGTGCCTTTTTAAATGAGAAACATACAGGTTTTAACACACTTTTTTTTGACTCTGTTTTCTGGTGTCATAAGGCCGAACACGGGAAAGACGATTGAGTAATGGTTGTTTTCTTTAAGATGTCAACACTTTAGCAACACATTGGCTTATTAGTAGGCAATTAGATGACAATGAAGGGCTTACACGCCGTTCTCCTGCTTCCCCCTGGATCTTGGCTGCCAACTTAATCCAGACAGCTCCTAAAAGCACTCGGTAACAATAGGGTAGCTGTGTCAAATATTGTTTCCTAGGTGACGCATGATGTCAGTACAAAAGCGCATGTAATACCTGTGTTATGTGCCAAACTCCTTCTCCTACAGGGGTATAATTTCACTCCTCTCAGACCAGTTTGTTCCACAGGATCTTGGATAATAGGTACATTTCCTCCTCAGTCCAATAGATTTAACCCAGATTGTCTCACTGGATATAGTGCTTGCCTGCAATGTGTCAATGTCTGTGTACCAAAGCCAAAATAGAAAGATCCACTCAGTTTTCTGCGGCTGCCGTCTTGTTTAGGTCAGATCTCCGAGGCGACCATACAGCAATTCATCCAAGAAAAAAAACTATATGGTAGCATGTATTGTGCAAAATACTGTGCAATACTGTGTGTTGTTTCTTCGGATAGATAGAGTGATATACAGCCCAGACCAAAAGTTTGGACACACTTTCTCATTCAATAAGTTTTCTTTATTTTCATGACTATTGACTGTAGATTCACACCCAGGCTGTGTAAGGGCTGTTTGACCAATAAGGATAATGATGGGTCGCTGGGCCAGATGACCCGGCCTCCACAGTCACCAGACCTGAACCCATGCAGTCCAGATGGTTTTGGGGCTGGACCACAGAGCGAAGGCGAAAGGGCCAACAAGTGCTAAGCATCTCTAGGAACTCCTTCAAGACTGTTGAAGACCATTTCAGGTCACTACCTCTTGAAGCTCATCAAGAGAATGCCAAGAGTGCGCGAAGCAGTAATCAGAGCAAAATGTGCTACTTTGAAGAACCGAGAATATCAGACACATTTTCAGTTGATTCAGACTGTTTTTTTAGTACATACATAATTCCACATGAGTTCATTCAATGATGCCTTCAGTGTGAATCTACATTTTTCATCATCATGAAAAATAAATGAAAACTCTTTGAATGAGAAGGTAAGTAAGTAGTAGTAATGGGCGGCACGGTGGCTGAGTGGATAGCACTCTCGCTTCTCAGCAAGAAGGTCCTGGGTTCGAATCCCGGTCGGACCAGGGCCTTTCTGAGTGGAGTTTGCATGTTCTCCCCGTGTCTGCGTAGGTTTCCTCCGGGTACTCCGGTTTCCCCTACCACTAAAAATATGTCCAATAGTTCTGGCATGCGCCTCCTGTACTGGCGACCCCGCTCCCATCTCTGTGTGGAGTGAGAGACAAATGCCCAAAAATTAACAATTGTAAACCGCTTTGAGACTCAGATCTGCAGTGAAAAGGCGGTATATAAATAAAGATTACTTACTTACTGAATGAGAAGGTGTGACCAAACTTTTGGTCTGTACTGTAAATGTATAGCTATAGATAGTAGAGCCAGAGATAGAGATAGATGGATAGATAGAAATATAGATATAGAGATACATGGAGATGGATAAATAGATAGGTAGATAAAGAGATAGATGAAAAGAGAAGTAGACAGATAGAAAGATATAGATAGGCGTTAGCGATATACAGTAGATAGATAGACAGATAGACAGATAGATAACATGTTTGCCAAATAAACTGCTACTTTGAAATTGGTGAAAAAAATGTGACTTAAACTTTAGCACAAACTACACTTAATCAATGGAGAGCACTTACTAACAAACTACAAATAAAACCGTATTATTTCTTTGGTCAATATTGTCACGTGATGAAGTTAATGAAGACCCAAAATTGCAGAAATGCCAAAAATAAGGGTTTAATGATAAAAAAGTCCAGATGAAACCAACTCAAAATCCAAAACTTAAACAGGACGGAAACAGACAGAGACATGAACAAGACAGGACGTTGACAAGACAATGGACTAGCAACAAGGGGAGAGAAGCACATGGTACATATAGACACAGACACAGGTGAAACACATCAGGGCGGGGCAGACAATCAAGACAGGGGCAAACAGGACAGGAAGTACAACTAAAACCAAACCACAGAGAACAATGTCAAAATAAAACAAAAATACAAAAATAAAACCCACACCATGACAGTACCCCCCCTCCAAGGGACAGCTCCCAGATGTCCCAAAAAACCAAATACAAACCAGGGAGGGTGGAGGGGGCGCGGCGGAGGGACCAAAGGCAGTTCAGAGGCTGAAAACCTCAGGTCCGAAGCACTGTCCGAACAAATCTGGGACCGGAGCTGAAGCCCAGTGATGACCTTCCATACGGAACTGGCTCACCCCGGGCGGAGACAAATGCCCAGCGGTGACACAGACGGGAACAAAACCACCCCAGTCGGAGAACAATGTCTGGCGGTGGAAACAGGTAAAGGGAAGGAGAGGTCATCAAAGGGGAGCAGGC
Source organism: Knipowitschia caucasica (assembly GCA_964034765.1). NCBI lineage: Eukaryota > Metazoa > Chordata > Actinopteri > Gobiiformes > Gobiidae > Knipowitschia > Knipowitschia caucasica. Next base: position 8,326,193 of record OZ035824.1, on the reverse strand, counting down.
AGACACTGGTGGGGAATCCAGGCAGACGGGAACACCCAGACGAGAGCTTCACTGTTGACCCCACAACAAGCCAAGGGGAAGGGAACAGAAGACCACCCCGGACGGACGATAATGCCCGGCGGTGGTGCAGGACAAATAACCACCCCAGGCGGAGTTTACTGTCATGGTGTGGGTTTTATTTTTGTATTTTTGTTTTATTTTGACATTGTTCTCTGTGGTTTGGTTTTAGTTGTACTTCCTGTCCTGTTTGCCCCTGTCTTGATTGTCTGCCCCGCCCTGATGTGTTTCACCTGTGTCTGTGTCTATATGTACCATGTGCTTCTCTCCCCTTGTTGCTAGTCCATTGTCTTGTCAACGTCCTGTCTTGTTCATGTCTCTGTCTGTTTCCGTCCTGTTTAAGTTTTGGATTTTGAGTTGGTTTCATCTGGACTTTTTTATCATTAAACCCTTATTTTTGGCATTTCTGCAATTTTGGGTCTTCATTAACTTCATCACGTGACAGAATGGACCAGCCACATTCGGACTCTGCGGAATGCTTTATTTTTTTCCACCCACACCTGCTCCCAGTTTGCCACCAGGTTTCTATTTGTTTTTTTTTCTCTGCCATCTCCACTGCCTGCCTCTACCTGCTACCTCGAGCCACCGCCAGGCAAGAATTCCGTTTGGGGTGGTTTTTTGTCCATGCACCACCGCCGGGCATTGATCTCCGTCCGGGGTGGTCCCGTTTCCTCCCCCTGTCCCACGAGAGAGGTACCCAGTGGAGCCCTGGCATGATTGTTCCCGTCTGCCTGATTTCCCCACCTGTGTCCGCCTGATACCCTTTGATGACCTCTCCTTCCCTTCGCCTGTTGCCACCGCCAGACATGAGTTCCGTCTGGGGTGGTTTTGTTCCCGTCTGTCGTCACCGCCGGGCATTTGTCTCCGCCCGGGGTGAGCCAGTTCCGTGTGGAAGGTCACCACTGGGCTTCAGCTCCTGCCCCTGCATGTTCTGGCCTCTGAACTGCCCCTGGCCTGTCCTCCAGACCCCCTCCGCCCTCCCTGCCTCGCTTTTGTTCTTGAGACATCTGGGAGCTGTCCCTTGGAGGGGGGGTACTGTCATGGTGTGGATTTTATTTTGGACTTTAGCTTTATTTTGATATCTGTTCTTTGTGCTTTGGTTTTAGTTTGACTTTGACGTCCTGTTTCCCCTGTCTTGATTGTCTGCCCCGCCCTAATGTGTTTCACCTGTGTCTCTGTCTATAATTGCTGGTCCATTGTATTGTCAACTTCTGTTCTGTCCTGTTCCTGGTTCTGTGTTTTGGATTTTGAGTTATGTTTTCACCTGGACTTTTATTTTATTAAATCATTCTTTTGCATTCCTGCATTTGAGTCCTCCATCATCTCACCACGTGACAATATGGGTGTTAAAGAAAGGGACAGCGTTTCTACCGATTGCAAAGATTCTTAAAGTAGCTCAGGTTGAAGACGTTTGTTCGATGTTTATTGCAGCTTATCTCTGATGCAAACCAGATTTCTATTTAATAATAATCCAGGCCCCCCCAGTGCTGCCTGCTGATCGGAATGATATCACTCACTCACACTCACACTCACACACACACACACACACACACACACACACACACACACACACACACACACACACACACACACACACACACACACACACACACACACACACACACACACACACACACACACACACACACACACACACACACACACACACACACACACACACACACACACACACACACACACACACACACACACACACACACACACACACACACACACACACACACACACACACACACACACACACACACACACACACACACACACACACACACACACACACCAAAACAAAACAAGCGGCACCTTTGGCCTCTGGATCTGCCACACATGAGCAGCTCTCCTCAAGGTGTTTATGATAGAACCAGATAAGGGGCTTGCTCAGGAATGCTTTGGGGGAGGAACAAGCGAAACCCCGCACGCACACACACACTTCACGTTAAGAATGATAGTAAACAAAGGAAGTGGAGATTAGCTTGGATGTATAGTGGTAACGTGAATGTCAAAATTAATGATAATACTTTTATACAGGTAAATGAAACATACCTGAATAAAAGGCGTTGCATTAGCATTTTTTTTTCTAATTTTACGTACTTTGTATTGTTGCCCGACGCCTTTTCACCTTTTCACATCTGCCTAAAATCAGATTAGAGCATAAGAATAAGCCATTAGCATTCACTCGAGCTACAATGACTGTAATTCTCGGGTCATTAGGCGCTAGTTTTGTCACGGAGCCTGCGGTTGTTAGCAAAGCGTCTGTTTTAAGGATCGCGTCTGTGCTAAAGGCGCCCCCTGGAGGTTAATAACCGCCTGTGCAGGACGCTTAAAAGAGAGACAAAGGTGAAGAAAGTTTACAGGTTGATTTTTATTTTGCCCTATCTTAAGTTTTCCTTTACCATGAGAACCAGAGGGAGCGGGGTCTTGATTTAGCAGGCCGCCGCAAGTGCCTGTTGTAAAAGACCCACGGACTATAAGGAGCGGCTTGTATTCCGGCATTAGTTTTGTGTTTGTGGAAGCTGACATAGACTTAAACATGCTGAGAAAAGGATTTATGACTTTAATGAAATGCAAATGTGTTTATAAACGAAAAGTTGTTTGATTCTCTGATCTGTGTTTGAGAATCGACAGCTTTGCAAAGTCCTCTGAGTTGACTATTGTTGTGATTTAGGGCATTACAAAAATACATGAAATAGTCCTCTCAACGTTCTTCAGAGGCAAAACTTAGATTTGTAACATTATTTTATCAAATGTAAAGAAAATTCCACCTCTTCTGAGATTTCGGGATCTAAAATAATAATCAATTAATCGGCCGACTCATTGATCAAAATATGTCGATTATAGCTTTGGTGGAGATGACATGGAGAGACCAGGCATTACAGCACAGTTCATAAGCAGTGAGGGCATCTGGGTCACAAAGTCTATGGTAACATCAAACAGCATGGAGGATATTAGGTCATTTTCCAAACCTGTAATTAGGAGCTATTGGAGAATTACATCAGTTCTGCTTTTTTCATCAATTATAATTAATCAAACCGTAATTACACAGTTCAAGGCGGCCCATGTTTCAACGCTTTCATGGTTTTTCTCAATATAAATATTGAGGAACTGAAGGATTTTTGTAAACACAAAATAAATAGCTGCTTCATTTTCCAAAGTATTATGGCTCACCGAATTGTTTCCTAATTCAAATATATCTTTAATACAAAACCCAGTTTAGTCTGTTTATTTAACAAGAACAAAACGATCTTTTTTGTAATCCCCTGTTGGTCATTGAGGGAATTGCACTTCAAACGTTTTTAGCCATAAATAGAGAGAAAAATAAAATTGTTGAAATAATAAAATCAATTAAAAACGCATCTTAAAATATGCTAAATTTTCTATTCATTTCATACAGGGTGGTCAATAAAAAAAACTTAAGCCACAGCCGTCCTGGCACACTAACTGCAGCGAATCGTAAGCCCAAAACATCAGTAAACATTGCATTAGGTTTGAGTGTGACTGAATTTTAGTCTTTTTTACCTGCGTTTTAAAAAAGCAAACATTTCAGAAGAAAATTCTTCCTTTAGTTGCAAGCAATGGGTGAAAACAACGCTAAAAGTCTGTTTTTTTAAAAAACCCAAGTTTGTGTGAACCCAAACCACCATTAATATACGTCAAAAACTTGTGGAAGGTGACCCAAAATATTTGACCAAAGACAAGCAATTGCACCAAGTAATAACCTTGTGTAAATAAACTTCTGGTTTTGGTTTAGTCCAAACAAAACAGTAACTGAACTAATTTTCCTCCAAAAATCTACCGGGAAATAATATCCATACAAACCATAGAAAATACAATTGTAAACTTTTTGTCAAATTACCTTCATAAAGTAATAAATAAGTGTGAAAAAATGCCCTAACTTTCCTTATTTTCTTAAACTTTTCAAATTACCCTGAAGCCAAACTACTTTGACTTCACTTGTCTTGTAATCATTACGTTTTGTTTTTTTTGCGGTTTATATTCTGTAATCCTAGTTGTCCTGAGCATGTCTAGACACAGCTATGACTTCACCGCTCACATGTCTTCCCACCATCCCTCACTCTCTATGGGGAAACCACGCAATTACTGTGTCACTCAACCGACACCCTTTAGTCAATGACAACTTGTGAGCACTGATAACACAAGAGCAGCTGAAAGAGTTTTTTTCTTCTTCTTCTGTTTTTTATACATACTTCCTAGCAGCCAATCCCCTCTTCACTTGCTTTCCGGTGTACGGCTAAATTAAAAGCCAAAACAACTGCAGGCGTAACGTATTCTGACAACATGTGGCTGAGGTAGTCCGTGTAACCAGGTGCGAGGCTTTTATCCTCTTTGTTGTGGAAATAGACCTGACAAATATTTTAATGACGCGACACGATGACGCACATGCTTTGCTTTGAGTTAAAATAATTGCGGAAACAGAGCTGCGTGGACCACCGGCTGAGAGCATAAGTGCTATTTTTGTACGTGATAATTGTGGTGAGGTAAGGAATTCACCACAAGATGCAAAGTAGAGGAGCGAAGACCACAGTAGACTCAATTATATTTGTAATTGTTGACAATCTCAGTCTGCTTTCACTCCTCCTTTTTAAATATATTTGTACTTTACTATAAACTAAATATAAATATGTAGCTATTTTTCCCCACTATTTACATAATGAGACAAAACTCTTGCCTGACGATAAAACTACAAAAAATTGTCATAAAATCCAAATACCTGCAGTACTTGCTGAACCTGCACATGTTTATAAACTGCACCAGCTTCATTTCAAAAGAAAGTAATTTTTTTCCACATATAGGCCGCACTTGAATATAAGCCGCATGTGTTGTACTGTAACACTTACTGTAACTAACAGCGGATGGACCAAAACAAAGCCGATAGAAGCTTTGTAAATAAAACAATGAACTCTGAGCAGGTAAGCTAACCGTTCGCTATAGCTACAAAAACTGGATGGAGTCAAAAATAAATAAATAATGAACAAACCTGAACTCACAACAGCTGAAGTGACATTGCGCAGATACCTATTTGTTGTAGGTCTGAGCGCTGCTGCAGCTGTCAAAAGCCGTGCATACACTGTAAAACTACAGCTGCAAAGGGCTGCATTATAGCAAGGGACTACAGTGCAAAAAAATTCACAATATTAGTTAAACAAATGGCATGTAAGTAGCTATAATTATTGAACTCTATCCCTTCTTAACCACAAAACCGATATCTGACAAGCACTGAATGTTCTGTTTCTTGGGATCTCTGTGACCCTTTTTCATTAGAAATTTGTTCTTTTTTACGCCTTGAACATTCACCAACTTCTCCATTCCTTGAGTAATCTTAAGTCTGGACAATGGGCCTACCTCCAAAGCAACAGCCAAACCAATATAATATCCCTCTAGAAGTGACCTCATCGTCTGTGTCCCTGAACTCGTTTCCCCTTTGCTTCCATTGTGTCTTTTAACACGGAGAATATGTGTTTAAATCCGCTCTCAACACGTCACTTTTCGGTAAGTCAGGCGGCTGGTTTGTAGCATCGCAGTGGTGTCATCGGTGCTTAAGGGCACTTTTGTCATGTCAGAGCTGGGGAAGAGCAACGTGCCAGATCTTGTTCCAGCTTTTCTAGTCGCACAAAAGAAATTGCCAGTAGTGAGGGAAATTAGTGTGTGTCAAAAGTGGGAGATGTGTTATAAAACTACTACTAAGGAGAAGTGAAAGCAGTACAAAAAATACTTACTACTACTGCTGCGGTTACTAATACTAATAATGCATTGGTTTTAAATAGTGCTTTTTTGACACTTAAAGATGCTCCACATGTCATTATTGTTTCACTCCAAACGCTGTGGTGATAAATTACTACAGTAGCCAGAGCTGCCTTGAGGCACACTGACAGAAGCAAGGCCCCTCTGACCTCGATCAACCATGCATGCACACACCAGACTCATTCTAGTGGGTGAAGTGTCTTGCCTAAGGACACAGTTTGACACTTCACAGCCGCAGCCACCCCACTGTGGCACCTGGTGTTCCCCAAGGTCTCCCATCACAGAACTAACCAAGCCCTATACTGCTTAGCTTCAGAGGTCTAACGGGAACTGGATTTGAAATGCAGGTGGCACTACTATTACTACTACTACAACTACTACTTCTGCCTCTGCTAGTACTACTATAATTATTGAAAGTTGGGCTGATTTAAAATGCCTGATTTTAGGAGCATTTTAAACTATTTGATTTTGCAAACAAAAAGTGGGTTGGTGCAAATACTAATGCCCTAATTAGAACTGAAGACATGTTTAGAGATGATCACAGAGTGCCTTGATGGTTATTGATGGGATAAGACTAATTTCAAAGACGAGAAAGAGACAAAAACCTTGATACCAAGTACACCCAGTCTTGTATTTGTGGGACTATGACAGCTATGGCCAGTATGACCATCACAACTGCTGCTTTATGCTTTGCTAAAGTAGCTGGAGCAGTGATTACAGCAGTTCGAAGAACCTTCCACCAAAATGTTTGCACTGATCCACAGCAGAAATATCAAGATGATGATGATGATTTGGACTTTTGATGAGATGATAAGGCAAAATGATAATGCTGGCAACATGAACATGCAGAGGAAACAGAGCTAAGCCTGGTGCTTAAAATACGAGTCATTTAAGTTTGAATCAGCGTTTGACTCAGAGCCAAAGATTAGAGAAAACCCCTTCGATGAGAGGAGGGGGAGGAGTGAGGGCAGAAGTCTTTCACCACCTCTCTATCTACTGCACGGACACACATACCTCAAATATATCCTCTCTTTGCCAAGACCAAAACTGTTAACACTTGTATCACTATCTAGATTCATTATGGTCAGCTAACCCTGCTGAGGCCGACGAGAGGAATTCAAATGACTTTCTTTCTGTAAAGAGATAACAAACAATATATTGTGCACACACATTGGATCCACAAAAAAGATTGTGCCACTCCTGGGTTAGATTCCACCTCCAGGCAAGGCCTTTCTATGTGGAGTTTGCATGTTCGCCCAGTGACTGCTCCAGTTTCCTCCGGGTGCTCCGGGTTTGTTATTCCACTAAATACATGTACAGTATAGGTCCGGCATGTGGCACCTGTGCACCGACAACCCAACTTCCATCACTGTGTGAAATGAGAGGAAAATCTTTAAAGCCCTGAATATATAAAGATGATATGTTTGTGTAGTGATAACTAATACTTGTTTCTGTAATTCAGAAATGTTGTGAACAAAAGTACTGCTTTAAATCGTATATATTTTTAAAGGGATTGCATTAGACTATAATTCTAGCCATGGAATTGTAAATGGCTGTATTTAAAGTTACTTTAGGACTCATTTAGGACGCTTTAAAGCTGGGGTACCTAACTTTTTGTTGTTTGTCTCAACAGAAATCTCTGTAAAAATAACATTTTGTGAAGAAATCAGACCAAAACATGCTGTCTTTTATGTTGTCTTTTTGCAAACTTGCGAATCACCCCCATGCATTGGGCTGAGAGCTGATTGGCTTAGTGGGGGTGGTCCTCTCTTTTTCTGTCTCTTTTTCTCTCTCAGGGACTGACAGAGGCAAAAAGATTGCGGTTCACCTCATATGGCCTCGCTGTTTCAGATTTCTGTGTGTGCAATTTTAAGACAATAGTGCAACATTTTGGCCAAACTTGCTAAATCTCTGATAAAAGACAAATTAATTAGCACCCTTGACCTTTTTCCCTTTTGAACCCCTATTGTGTACGCGCTGCACTGTCTCCACGTTTGGCCCACGCACCTCTGGGTATCGTCCCATCTGACCTGAGTCCAGCTGTGTCCAGGCCTCACCACCTACTTCCTCCTCTTCACTTCCTGTTTGATCACCTGACCCGCCCCACAGGAAAGACACACACAGACACAGGAAGTGGCCGTTAGCATTGTGTTGCTATTATCTGCAAAAAACAATAACCATGGTCTTTTTCAGTTCTGAGCCGCTCACTTTGAGGTATTTCTTGCGGCACATCTGCGACTGTTTAAAGCAGGAAAGTTAAGAGTGATCTTCTCAAGATCTTTGGGAATTTTCCTCCTCAACTTTCCGTAACCTTTTGAGTTTTTCCTCCGGTCTAAAAGGAGTGGCTTGGGAGAGACTGATAAGTTTAACTGGCTTACTGTGACTTTTAGGATTAGGAGACCTGTTGCATCACCGCATATAGTCTTCTTATAGGTAATAAAAAGATGGTGCGTGAAGTGCAACCCGCTTCTGGACCAGGAACAAAGCTGAAAAATTGCTTAATCCACAAAAGCTCTGACTAATGAGCACATTCATGAGAAACATACTGGTTTGGTCATGATGTCAGTGTCGTACACATTTGTGGTTGACCAGAAAGTATGACGCAACACAGACTGGCAATACTTTTATGATTTCATTTAGGCATAACAAGAACAGCAATTAATGGCTGGTGAAGATGCCAAACGTTCGGTGTAATTGCACTTGAGCAGTCGTGAGTTCAGGTGGTTAGAAAAGTGTGTGCCGCCTTCATGGTCTTCTATTTTGACAATATTTTGGCTCTCTGCTGTTCACATAAACATAAACAGCTGATTGGGCTGTGTCCAAATGATTTGTCTTGCGTCCAGGGGGATACTCTACCACAATAAACATACACATACAGTACATCGGCCACATTGCTATACTAGCCGCAGGGTTTAAAGAACTTGGGTTGGTGGCTTATAGTTCAGCAATTGTGTTATCTTGCCACTACATCCAAAATTGGCAGTAAATTGGCAAAAAAAAAAGTAGAGCTAGAACTGGACAAGTGAATGACAGTACTAAACTGGGCTTAAACCCTTGTTGCTGGGGTAACTGAAAACATGGAACTACAACATCTCACTTGTACACTTTTCATACTCTTTAACACATCACTAGTAGTCCATCTATGCATATTTTTGACTGCTTTAACATATAAGTAGGTTATATTAGTATTTTATCTATTAAGCGTCTTTCACAGATAGGCACAAAGCGTTTTACAATTGTTGTGGCCATTTTTCCTCTCACTTCACAAAATGATGGAGGCAGGGTGGTCTGTACACAGGAGGCCCATGCCAGACCTACTGCACAGTGATAGGGGAAACCGGAGCACCCGGAGGAAAACCTTTGCAGACACAGAGAGAAAGGGCCCGCCTGGAGGTGGAATTGAATCCAGAAAAGTCACAAAGGGATAATCACTCTTACTCTGCCAATCCTCTGTCAGCTCAAATCCTCATATATACAGTACGTAGTGATTCCCAAAGCTCTTTCTTACAGGTTTGCAGTGGGTAAAAGATCATGAAAAACTGCTGCCGTCTCAATGATAGACTCAGATCCTGTCTACAGAACATGGTGGTTAGCGCTTATGCTTCACAGCAAGAAGGTCCTGGTTTTGATCCCACATTGTTTGTAGAGTTTGCATGTTCTCCCTGTGTCTGTGTAGTCTTTCCCTACCATTACAAACATGTACAATGTGTCTGGCATGCGCCTCCTGTGTACAGGCGACCCCCCTCCCATCACTGTGTGGAGTGAGAGGACAAATACTCATAACAATTGTAAAGCGATTTGTAACTCTGGCCGGTGAAAGGCGCTACATAAATAAAGATTACTTACTTACAAAGTCTGCTGAGTCAGAGTGTGGCGGTGATGCGAAGGCTTGTTATTGTTGGGTGAAAGCTTTATCTGTGCTGGGGGTCGGAGGTCACAGGACGTCCCACCTACGTCGAGGCCTGAGAGCTGGAGGAGTGAGGAGGGGAGCCATGAGCAGATGGAGCTGCAGGGGTGTCTGAGTGATCTTTGAGGGTGATGTAACGAGATACTTCAGTCCACATATGGAGCTCATCCACCCACCAGGCCTGGGGATATAGACAGTGATATCATTGTATAAAAGGGACCATTTTGACACATACTTCTTCAGACACATATTGCTAGTATGCTACTACTACTGTCAGGGCTTGTTTTCCTTACTACTAGTAGCATGATCATAGAACATATATCAAGAGTGGACTGACTGAGTGCTGACGTCACCATAGTGTTTGACTAATTCACAAGAGGCTGATTTGAACATATGCAAGCTAGAGCCAATTGTTGATACGCTGTAGCGGCAGCCTGATGGGAGGAGCTCATATTGAGAGTAGATGAGAAGATGGATGTTCCCAAACTGGTTAACCCCTGTACGCACTAATCTGTAAAGTTCTACTTTTGTTTTAAAAGCTTGAGTTTCACCTGCAAATTATGGCCTTTTTATAAACGTTTCATGCCTCATATCTGGTTTTACAAAGACATTATCACCGTATAACCACCAGGGGTACCACAAGAACAAAATTATTCTTATTATATTATTATAGTTATTTTTAAGCCCAAAATGGTGAGCGTGCACAAAACGGTTACTAGAGTTGGGGGGTGTGGTGTGTGTGTGTGTGTGTGGGGGGTGGGGGTGGGTGTGTGTGTGTGGTTGTGGGGGGTGCACCCCCCCCCCCCCACCACCTACAACAATTGTGTGGTGTGTGTGGTGTGGGGGTGTGGTGTGGTGTGTGGGTGGCCACACCCCCACCTCCCCCCCCCACCCCACCCCACCCCCCCCCCCCCACCCCCCCCCCCACCCCCCCCCACCCACCCCGGGGGGGGGCGCGGACATTTTACTTTTCCATGACATAAAATCCACCGGAGCCCGATCGCAGAAAGAAGCAACACTTTATCCATCCCTACAGCGCTATCGTTGCAGGCTAGCGGGATAAGCCATTATCCAATCTGCTGTACCAGTACTATGAGGGATCACCAACGCCTGACCGTGTGTGTTACTATCACAGTTTCTATTACCCACAGTTGCGTGTGCTAAGGTTAACTGAATTGGCCAGTTCAATATTTC
>OZ035824.1:8187400-8315247 GCA_964034765.1 Knipowitschia caucasica | reverse complement strand
ACTTTGGAGCCTCTGAGATGGTATGTACTCTCCCTGGATTTGAACCGGTCTTGGATACGCTGAGGCAGCATGTGATTATGGGCCTTATACATTACAATTGCAGTGTTTAGATCAAGATCGTAAAACTTTAGTGTTTTAGATTTAATAAACAAGGAATTAGTGTGTGCATAATAATCAGCATAATGTATGATTCTGATGGCTTTCTTTTGGAGTGTGAAAATTGATTTGGTGTTAGATTTATAATTATTACCCCATATTTCAATACAGTAATTGAGATATGGCAGTATGAAGGAATTATATAACATATTAAGTGCATCATGATTTACAGAGTTTTGTATTTTGTATAACATACCTATACTTTTTGAGAGTTTTGTCTTTAGTGTGTTTATGTGCAGCTTCCAATTTAATTCATGATCTATGTTGACTCCCAAGAATTTAGTAGAATACACCCTTTCAATTTCCACATCAGATATTTGTATGTGGCATGGTGTGTCAATATTTCTGTTTCCAAAAATGATGTATTTAGTTTTATTCAAATGTATGGATAATTTGTTTGTATCAAACCACTGTTTAAGAATAACAAGTTCATTCTTGACTGTTGGAGTGAGTTTCTTGAGATCTGGCCCAGAGCAGTACAGGCTTGTGTCATCAGCAAACAGTATACATTTTAACTTTTTAAACACTTTACATACATCATTAATATACATTAGAAATAGCTTAGGTCCCAATACAGAGCCTTGAGGGACTCTGTGTGTTAAGATCCTTTTATCTGAATCTGTGTTGTATATTTGAAAATACTGCTCTCTGCCACCAAGATAACTCTTTAGCCAATTACAAGCAAGACCTCTGACACCATACCTCTGCATTTTGTTTAAAAGTATTGTGTGATCTATGGTGTCAAAGGCCTTGCTGAGGTCTATGAACACACCGACTGTGGCAAGGCCACATTCTTCTGGCAAGGCCGAAGATAACATGGACCCCTACAATCTACAACACTCTGCAGTTTCCAGCACGGATCCCGCTCCCCCCGCCTCCCTCTACCTATCCATCTGGCTCCTTCCCTCCCCTCCACTCCTCATTGTCTTTCCGACTCACCCCCTCCCTGACCCTGCCCCCCTCTGACAGCCACATTGGGCCGCTCTCTGCCAAAACAATTTCCAAGTGGTAACTATTGTTTGATACTTACGTGGCAATAAAAATTATTCTGATTCTGATTCTGAAAATTATGAGAGGCCAGTGATTTTCATCGTAGATATTCCTCAAATGCATTGAAAAGTGAACTCATCTAGTTCAGTAACAGTTTGGGTCACACAAACCATTTTGGACTTAGATAATCTGTGGTTTAGTGCTCTGTGTTCTGGGTGTTTTTATTTTGATAGTCTTAGAGCCATATAAAATAAGATAAGATAGACTTCATTGATCTCACACTGGAAAAATGTACATGTCACATTTGGTACATATATAATCACTCAGATTGTGTAAAAGACAGAAGTGCAAACATGTTAAAGGATAAAAATACAGTCTGGCAGGATATAATTATGTACAATAAAAAAAGAGTGGCAATAGCAGTGCTGTTTTTTCAGTCCTAGTGCATTAGTGACTTAAAGTGACTCATTGCACAGTACTTATAAGGATTGATCCAACAGATTCCTTAATTCACGTTGGAGACTCAAGCTTGCCTTAGCAACCGTCTTAGCAACATATCTGCCCCAGTTATAGTGCAAAGCCGGCAACGTAGCCACCATCATCAGCCAATATCATCATCAAAAATATTAAGTTAGCTACTAATTGTGCAAGTCCTTCCTCTAAAAACAATGAGAGATGCCTGTGTTTTTCACATATACAGTGGGGCAAAAAAGTATTCAGTCAGCCACCGATTGTGCAAGTTCTCCCACTTAAAATAATGACAGAGGTCTGTAATTTTCATCATTGGTACACTTCAACTGTGAGAGACAGAATGTGAAAAAAATATCCAGGAATTCACATTGTAGGATTTTTAAAGAATGTATTTGTAAATTATGGTGGAAAATAAGTATTTGGTCAATAACACAAATTCAAGTCAATGGAAGGAGGTTTTGGCTCAAAATCTCACGATACATGGCCCCATTCATTCTTTCCTCAACACGGATCAGTCGTCCCGTCCCCTTAACAGAAAAACAGCCATCAAAGCATGACGTTTCCACCCCCATGCTTCACAGTAGGTATGGTGTTCTTGGGATGCAACTCAGTATCCAAACACGGTTTCATCTGACCACATGACATTCTCCCAATCCTCTGCTGTATCATCCATGTGCTCTCTGGCAAACTTCAGACGGGCCTGGACATGCACTGGCTTCAGCAGGGGGACACGTCTGGCACTGCAGGATTTGATTCCCTGTCGTCGTAGTGTGTTACTGATGGTAACCTTTGTTACTTTGGTCCCAGCTCTCTGCAGGTCATTCACCAGGTCCCCCCGTGTGGTTCTGGGATATTTGATCACCGTTCTCATGATCCTTTTGACCCCACGGGATGAGATCTTGCGTGGAGCCCCAGATGGAGGGAGATTATCAGTGGTTGAAATATCGTTTTTGGCTACATTTGGGCTATCTTTTATACAGATACCGAGTTCAAACAGGTGCCATTAATACAGGTAACGAGTGGAGGACAGAAGAGCTTCTTAAAGAAGAAGTTACCGGATTCTGGGCTAGGCAGACGATGGAGTAACACGTGTCTCCATACGCTCCTGCGCGAATTAATATTATCCAATAGTTTTGGCACAATTGGTTCATCCCCGGCATTTGGACGTCATATATACTTTGTTAAGGTATATGCTTTTTTATTTTTGTTGACAAAAATGTCGCACAAAGGAAGGAAAGCGAAGGCGCACCAAAGGGGGCCTGCGGATGCTACATCCCCCAGCCACAGTGAATCCTCGGGGCCGTCTGAAGTTGCGGAGGAGCTAGCCACAGGTGACGCTACTAATTTGAAAATCGAGCACCTGGATGCTTTTCGGGAGGAGATGAAAATGTTGTTTAAAGCAGAATTACAAGAGGCATTTGGAATGCACCTGGTATCTGTCAAAAACGAACTACTTGTGCTAAAGACTGAACTTTCCGCTAGCATTAGCACTGTGACGCAAGAGGTCTCGGAGCTAAAGGCTACTGTCGCTGATATGGAGCACTCTCTCTCGACATGCACAACATTGTGTCCCTCCGCACCAAGGTGGAAAATATGTCTAAAGATCTCATCAGACTAGACAATAAATGTGAAGATTTGGAGTCTATGATCACGCCGTAACAACGTGCGCATAGTGGGAATACCAGAAAGCCAGGCTATATCCTGTGAATTTGTGTCAACACTTCTGAGAGATGCTTTTCGGCTCGGTAAGGAACCACTTGTGGACCGGGCTCACCGGGCCATGAACGCCATTCCCAGTGCTGGCGGGCGACCCCGCGCCGTAGTAACGCGATTACATTACTACTCAGATTGTGCAGAAATTCTCCGAAGGGCTAGAGAACTACAACAGATTAAGACCAGAGACATTGCCATCTCCGTTTTTCCTGACTACACTGCGAAGACGGCTCGCGCGCGTGCAGCCTTCAATGATGTGCGCCGTCAACTCAGGGACATTGGTGGAATTCGCTTTGGGATTCTTCACCCAGCCAAGCTACACATCACGCACGACGGGAAACAACGCGACTTTATCTCCCCAGAGGAAGCAGCAAAGTTTGTGAAGACTATAACTGGATAGATATGTTTATTATTATTGTTATGGCTTATTTCAGTTAGTTTCCTTGCAGGGTAAGTTCTGTTAGAATTTGAAAACACAGGGGTTAAATATTCCTTTGTAGTTGTTAAAACATGCCGTTTTGAAGCACTACTGGTTTAATGTTTGTGCCTTTACGTTTAACGTTTCATTTTGCGGGAGTTATGGCTAGTTGTTAGATTCAAGTGGGTCTAACTAGTCGAGAAGGTTTTTTTTTTTCTATCACTCCGTTAAGGAGCTTGCACTGCTGTCTCTGTCGTTTGGGGATGGGGACAACTGATGTGCGGGGGGGAGGGGAAGGGTTGGGTTCTGTTCCGCTGTTTTGATAAGCTGCACTCTGTCAAAGATTTGGTTTTTGTACTTAATCCTTTTATTTTTCTTTCCTCGTTTTTTATTCTCTTTTTATATCTTTTGTTTTGTTTTTGTTTTTATTCTATGTGGGGGTATAATGTCAAATATACACTCATCGTTTAAATGACTGGCTCCCCAGGTACAGTTTTAAACAATATTGATGGCATTACATTTCTGACCTGGAACGTGAAAGGAATGAACAGCCCCATTAAACGTTCTAAAATAATGGCACATCTGAAACGTGTCAAAGGTGATGTTATATTCCTACAGGAAACTCATTTACGAAATAAGGATCATGGTAGGCTCAAAAGTCCATGGGTGGGACAGGTTTTCCATTCGTCTTTTGATACTAAAGCTAGAGGAGTAGCTATTTTAATAAATAAGAGAATACAATTTACTCTGTCTAATTTAATAGCTGACAAAAATGGGCGATATCTAATGATTATCGGTGCTGTGTGCAACAACCCTGTTGTATTAGTTAATGTATACGCTCCTAATTTCGATGACCCAAGATTTATGCATAAACTATTTAGTGCCATCCCATCCATGAACACCCACCGGCTAATAATAGCTGGAGATTTCAATTGTGTTATCAACCCTATTTTGGACCGTTCAAACCCCAAAACTATTACTATTATTATCGCGCATTGATTATTTCTTTATAGACAGTTCTCTCCTTGCTCCAACAACTTTACCTAAATACCACCCAATAGTAATTTCTGACCATGCCCCACTCAGTATGAATATACAATTGCCAAATCAACCACTTTTTTCCTCACCCTGGAGGTTTAATTCTTCATTATTGTTAGACGAGAATTTTTCTGTGTTCATTAGATCTCAAATTGATGAATATATTGCCCTTAACAAAAATGACTCAATTTATGATTCTCTTCTATGGGAATCTTTGAAAGCATATTTACGTGGACAAATAATTTCTTTTTCTATTCATTCCAATAGAGAGCGCAGAAATAGAATAACTGAGTTATTAACAAAGATTAGTGACCTAGATAATCAAATAGTTGCTCAGCCTACTCCTAGTTTACACAAAATGCGAATAAATTTACAAACTGAGTTTGATCTACTCTCTACATCTGAGGCAGAACGACTCATACTTCGCTCTCGTGCTACATTCTTTGAACATGGGGAAAAGCCCAGTCGGCTTCTTGCTCACCAGTTGAAACGTCAGGCTGCTTCTAGACTGATAAATCAAATTAGAGGCACAACTAACAATTTGGCCTCTGATTCGAAAGCGATTAATGATATTTTCAAGGAATATTACTCTTCTCTATATCAATCTGAATCCACAGTAAGCCCTACTGAACTATGTGCTTTTCTAGAGGGCCTGGCTGCTCCTAAAGTGGACCCAGCCTTGGCTGAACAGCTGGATATGCCCATTCAACTTGAAGAAATCTCATCTGCCATTAAAAGCATGCATAATGGTCGGGCACCTGGCCCGGACGGCTTCTCAGTAGAATTCTATAAAGACCTGGTGGAAAAAATGTCACCACTGCTTCTTTCACTCTACAACGAATCCCTTGAACGAGGTACCTTGCCTCCTACACTTTCTCAAGCAGTTATTACTGTTCTTTTAAAGAAGGATAAGGACCCTACTTCTTGTTCATCATATAGACCTATTTCACTGCTTAATGTGGATGTAAAAGTTTTGGCCAAAGTGCTGGCGTGCCGCCTTGAAAAAATCCTTCAATTATCTCAGAAGAACAGACAGGTTTCATTAAAGGCCGGCATTTGTTTTATAATGTTCGCACTCTTTTTAATGTTATCACATCTCAACATTCCGCCACTGTTCCAGAGGTTGTAATCTCGCTTGACGCAGAAAAAGCGTTTGACCGTGTTGAGTGGCGCTACCTTTTTGCTGTGCTGAAGAAATTTGGTTTTGGTGAACGTTTCGTTTCATGGATTCAGTTATTATATAATTCACCCCAGTCAAGTGTTCACACAAATGATGTCACTTCTGCTTATTTCACGCTATCTCGGGGAACAAGACAGGGATGCCCGTTGTCTCCTTTGCTGTTTGCTTTAGCTATTGAACCGTTATCAATTGCATTACGCTCGCTGGATCAGTTTAGGGGTATATCAAGTTTGGGTATTGATTTGAAACTGTCACTTTATGCTGATGATTTGCTTCTATATGTATCCAGTCCCAAAACAAGTGTTCCACCGATATTATCATTTCTGAAAAGCTTTGGATCATTTTCAGGCTACAAAATAAATCTTCTTAAGAGTGAATGCTTCCCCATAAACACTTCAGCTTTAGCTCTCAAGCAGGAAGACATTCCATTTAAGCTCAGCTCTTCAGGATTCAAATATCTAGGCGTTAACGTGACACGCACACTTTCCTCACTGGTGGCTTCTAATTTTTCCCCTTTGATGAATCAAATTAAGTTGGACTTTCAACGTTGGAGCTCTTTACCTTTGTCACTTTTGGGACAAATTAATATAATAAAAATTAACATATTGCCACGCTTTCTCTTTCTTTTTCAATGCATTCCGGTCTGCATTCCGGTCTTTTTGCCCAAATCATTTTTTAAAACTTTAGATAAACTTATAACCACTTTTTTATGGGAAGGAAAAACTCCAAGAGTGACATTCAGTGGGGGCCTTTCTTTACCCAATTTTTTATAATATTATTGGTCTGCGCATATTCATAAATCAATTTACTGGCTCCAGTCACGGAATTTGCTTTGGTGCAGACTGGAACACCAGTCCTGTACCTCTTCCTCACTTGATGCGCTTTTGACTTCTTCGATTCCACTTAACCCCTCTCGCTACACAAAGAACCCAGTGGTTCTATCCACATTGAAGGTGTGGTCTCAGTACCGGAGCCACTTCAAGTTTAAAGGCATCATGGTCTTCTCCACAGCCTTCACCTCAGATGCAGACCATGGCTTTCTCTAACGTTCTAGGGAGAGAAATAAAAATATATTAGCAATATACACTCCCAGGGTTAGGACCAAGCAGCCTGGCTGTAATCCCCCACCTGGTACACTTACCAGAAGGGGCACTGCCACTACCATGGGGTGCATCTGGATGAATGGTTGAAGGTTCTCCGCTTGAAGTTTCTTTTAGCCCGTCCGTTTGTGAGAGGATCTCTACTGCTCTCCCTGTCGCACAGAAAATAAAAATACAAGTGGCCTTTAGGGGAAAAAAATTATACATATTTTAATAATATCAAGAATTACCTTCAGGCTCAATTTGTATCTGGTCAAGGCTCTTTCCTTTGAATTCCGTCACTCTTCCCTGCTCCATGGCCATCAACACTTTGCTGATTTTGGCCAGCTCCAGTGTCCCCTCTGGTAGTCTGTAATATTGCCTGTGGATGCGAATGTCATGGCCGAGGAAGTTGGCTAGTATGTCCATCTCATTCTCTTTCCTATTGAGAACTGTAGACATAGTAGCTATGTGCTTTCTAAGTTTGGTTGAGGATAGCATCTCTGGATGCACCGCACCACATTCTTTGGCTACCTGGCGTAGGGAGTCTGATCCCCTGATGTGGGTGTCTGCGCCCGGGCGGGAGAAGAAGTATGGGTTATGGTCAGAGATGGAACAGGCCCTTCTGTTCTCCACCAGCACCTCCATCCAAGCAATCATTTCAGGAGTCAAAAGAACCACCACTTTCCCACTTCTTTTCCCTTTAATTTCAATGCGTTGAAAATGCTGACACAGCTTTTTCTCAAGTTGGGACAGTCCCAGAGCAATGTCAGAATGGATCCCAGTCTTACTTCTTTTTTTTTTTTTTTTTTACAAATATGTTTATTATAATTTTCAATTTAAGGACAAAACATATAACACACACATAAGAAAATTAAATAAAGACCCTCCCCCCACCCTCAAACCCACCCTTCACTCAATTACAACAAAATTATTTTCTACAAATCAAAGTCTTTTACAAGGCGTAGAAAGGGCAACCAAATGTCTTTAAAGTCCTCCAGTTTTCCTTTGGCAATATATGTCAGTTTCTCCAGCGCCAAGTTACTGGACATGAGTTTAATCCACTGATTCACTCCAGGTTTTTCTGTGTCCTTCCATTTTAAAGCAATGACATATTTCGCCTGCACCAGGCAAAAATTTACAAGTTTCTTGTTCTTTGTATTGCATTTAAAGCTATTTGGAAAAATGTGCAATATACAGAGTTTACCATCTAAGGGCATTTTACATTCAATTAAATCAGAAATTAGTGCACAAATTTGCTTCCAAAAGATTTGAAGTTCCTCACACTGCCACATACAATGATAAAGTGTCCCCTTTTCTTTACCACATTTGACACAATCATCTGGTATATTAGGGTTGAAATGATGGAGTTTCACTGGTGTGATGTAGGTTCTAAATAACCACTTGTACTGTACTAATCGGAATCTTGTGTTGATAGTTTGTTTTTGTGCAAGAATACAGGAGTTATTCCACTCTTCAACTGAAATGTCTGTTTCCATATCAGATCTCCAGGCTTGTAAATATGAAAGACTACTTTCTTTTGAGGCTGCAATTAAAATATTATAAAATTTGGAAAGTAAGCCCCTACTGTGATGATGGTTAACAGCCATATTCTCTATAGTGGACAGTGGGGGCTGCACAGTCGACTTCAATAAATTAGTAACAAAACTTCTGACCTGAAGGTACTTAAAAAAAAGTTTCTTAGGCAAGTCGTATTTGTTTGTCAACTGTTCAAAAGACATTAGAACTCCATCATTGTACAAATCCCCTAGTTTACACACACCTTTATTCATCCACATTTTAAAGCCCATATCCGCACGTCCAGGTTTAAATGTAACATTGCCCCAAATGGGTGACAGAGTTGAAAGCTTAGACTCCTCATTCAAAGCAACATGTGCCAGGTGCCAGATCGAAACAGTGTTTCTGACAATTGGATTTTTTGTGTTTTTTAGCAGCTGTTTAATTTCAGCTGAGTAAATATAGGATTTTAATGGCAATTCTATTGTGTTGTTTTCAATTTGTATCCAAGAAGGAATATCCTTACGTGAAAAATACGAAGTAGCGGCACATAATTGAGCTGCCCAGTAGTACAGCTTCATGTTAGGCAGTCTAAGCCCCCCTCGGTCGAAAGGTAAATATAGAAGAGAAAGCCGTAACCTGGGCCGTTTATTATTCCATATGAATTTGGTAAAGTTTTTATTTAATAATGAAAACAAAGAGGCAGGAATATGTAGGGGAATAGATTGAAAAAAGATATAGAAACTTTGGAAGAATCGACATTTTTATAATATTAATGCGACCTATCATGGAGATTGGCATCGTGTCCCATCTCTCTAATGATTCTAAAACCTTTTGAACTAGAGGGTCATAATTGATAGAAACAATTTTCTTTATGTCCGGGTTAACCTGGATTCCCAAATAGGTAAAACCTTCGTAGGTGCAGGTAAATTGTGTTTGGATAGGAGGGTTGTTTTTGTTCAGAAATAACAGGGAGCTTTTCTTCTGGTTAACTTTGTATCCAGAGAAATGACCAAAAGTCTGCAAAATATTTCCCACTGCATGAACTGACTTCTCCAAGTTAGTTAAAAATAAAACAATATCATCCGCAAAAAGGGACAACCGATGTTCAGTTTGTCCTATTTTTATCCCAGTCAGCTCGGGGGAGTTGCGTATAGCCATAGCAAGCGGTTCAATGGCAAAAAGAAACAACAGCGGGCTAAGGGGACAGCCCTGTCGAGTGGATCTACAAAGTTGTATAGGTGTAGACAACTGACTATTTGTTACAATTTTAGCAGTCGGTTCCGTGTATAATAATCGGACCCATTTCAAATATTTTTCTCCCAGACCAAATCTTTTGAGGGTTTCAAAAAGGTATCTCCATTCTATTCTGTCAAACGCCTTTTCTGCATCTAATGACAAAAAGGCATGGTCAGTGGCAGATTGTTTTTTTGTACAATATATTCAAAAGTCGACGAATATTATGAAAGGCTTGGCGGCCCAAAATAAATCCATTTTGATCATTAGAAATTAATTTTGGAGTGTGTGATTCAATCCTGCGAGCCAAGGCCTTGCACAATATTTTAGTGTCACAGGACATTAGTGATATGGGGCGATATGAACCCATTTCTGTTGGAGTTTTACCTGGTTTTAGAATGACAGAAATGGAGGCCATTCTCAAAGACTGTGGTAGAATACCTTTTTCATAGGATTCATTAAACATTTCAAGGAGGTGTGGCAATAATTTGCCAGAGAATCTCTTATAAATTTCAATTGGGAGTCCGTCAGGGCCTGGGGCCTTGCCACTGTTCATATGACGAAGTGCCTCTTTAAGTTCTTCTACACTCAGTTTTTCATCGAGGTTATTTTTAGTCTCTTCAGGTAGGATTGGAAATTGCAGTTGATCTAGAAATTGATTCTGTGGATTTTCATTTTCAGGATATTCAGATTTATACAAATTTTCATAATATTTAGCAAAAGCATTGTTTATACGTGTTGGGTCTACAACATTTTCTCCATCGTCCAGTGTAATTGAGTTAATAGCTCTATCTGATTGTATTTTTTTGAGCCTCCAGGCCAGGAGCTTCCCTGCCTTCTCACCCTGATCATAGTAGGACTGTTTCAACCACAATAAGTTTGTAGCTATTTTGTTAGCGCTGAGTTCGTTATATTCAGACTTTAATAATAGAAGTTTCTTATATTTGTCAGCGTCATCTTGATGATATAATTGGTCTTGCAATTCCTTTGTTTGTTTTTCAAGGTTCTTTAGTTTACTCAAATGCATTTTTGATTTACTTCTAGTGTAGCTTATTATTTCCCCCCTTATATAGGCCTTAAATGCCTCCCATTTTATCGATGCACTGGTTTGGTTTGTATTGAAGGAGAAATAATCTGTTATCTTCCCTTCTAGAAATTCTTCAAACTCAACAGATTTCAACCATTTCGCTTGGAATCGAAATGGGAGTGGATGGGAACTAAAATTGGGTATCTGTATGGATAAAATAACTGGGGCATGATCAGTAGAATAGTTTCGTACCAACATTTCTGAACCAGAGATACCAGACTGGAGGAGACAAAAAAAAAATCTATACGCGAATAAGTTTTGTACGTGCTGGAGAAACATGAGAACTCTGCCTTATCAGGGTAAATATGTCTCCAAACCTCCACCAAATTAAGGTCTCTCATGAATTTCCCAATAGTTTTTCTTGCTTGTTGGTGGGAGGTGTCAGAGGTATTTGATCTGTCCATTGTAGGATTAATCACACAGTTAAAATCACCTCCAATGATGTACTGGCCACTATAAGATGAAATAGTTAGGAAGAAATGTTGGTAGAAAGCAGGATCGTCCCCATTAGGGGCATATAAACAAACCGGATTGACTAAAGTTGAAATTATAGTACCACTAAGAATAATAAACCTCCCAGAAGGATCCAAGTATTTATCTCTTAATTGAAACGGAATTGACTTGTGGATCAGTATGATGACACCTCTAGAATGAGAGGAAAAACTAGAGAAGAATACCTGTCCAGGCCATCGGGATCTCACCCGGTTAATATCTTTCTCCAGCAAATGAGTTTCTTGTAAAAAGCATATTGTGGTCTTCATCTGCTTTATTCTACCCAATACTTGTTTAAGTTTAACAATTTTATTTAGGCCACGTACATTCCAAGTGGCCACATTTATAGTGGAGCTACCTGACATAATACAATTAACTTTTTATTTTATTATGCCAAAAGAGAGTGGCTGTACCCTTTTCAGTTTCACATCCATGTTTTGTAGACACCTTAAATACAAACGACCTTGAGTGAAGCTCCCAAAATAAAACCCCGCACATTTCCCCAAACGAAATGTGACCGTGAACCCTTCTAGACTAAGAACTTGGGTTAAACAAGACGTTTCATCCACAATGTGGGTAACGTACAACTGCGCACACATCATAACACCGGTGTGCTCGCAATAACAGTAGTCTCCGTTGAGAAAACCAGCACCGACCAGCAGGAAAACCAGCGGCCCATACCGGCCCCCCAACAGGAGAACTTTGACCAAACAAAAAATAAAATAAAAATAAAAGTATGAATATGCCCCTGGTGTAAAAGCAGGTCAAATGGAAACTAGAAATAGTAGTGAAATAAAATGTATATCGTAAAATATGTATAGTCAAGCCAGTCACTTACTTATAGGTCCATTAGAACATCTTATACGGCTCTTGCCTCACAGTGACGGTCCGCTCCTCAGAGAGAGAGAAAAAAAAAAGTAAAAAAAATAAAGTTTCTGAGCTCAGTCTCCATCGTTGTCAGCAGCTGGTTGTCTCATTTTCTTAACGTAATCTTCAGCCTCTTCGTCCGACTTGAAGATGATACGCCTTTCGTTGTGTGTGATCATCAGCTGGGCCGGGTATAGCATCCCATAGCGGATATTCAGAGCGCGCAGCTTTGCTTTTACGCCGTCGAAGCGCTGCTGCTGGCGACGGGTCTCTGGAGACAGATCAGGGAACAAACTCAGCCGATGGTCCTTGTAGAAAATCTCCTTCATTCTTCTGGCAGCGATCATGGCGGCCTCTCGATCCCGGTAGTTCAGGAACTTCATGATCAGTACTCTCGCCGTCGTAGCTTTAGGGCTGTATGGTCCAATTCTATGCGCTCTCTCGATGATGGGAGGTGAAGTAAAACAACCACCGAGCGCGTCTGTGAGCCATTTCTCCAGAAATCCGCACATGTCTTTGCCTTCAGATTTTTCGGGTAGTCCCACCAAACGGAGGTTAGAGCGTCTGTTTCTATCTTCATAACTTGTAATCTTGCTGGATAAGTCGGTAATAGTTTGCTCAAGTTGTTGAACTTTACCTTGGAGAGAGGCTACATCATCTTCAGCCCGTGATATTCGCTCCTCAGCCTCATCGAGTCTTTGTGAATGCGCCTGTACATCCCCTTTCACACTTCTGATGGCTTCCAGTGTGTCAGCAGAATGTTTCTCCATGTCGACTCGTAATGAGTGGATAGCGTTGAGGATTTCACTGTTAGTAGTTGTCTCTCGAGCAGCGCCCTCAAAGTGGGTCAGATGCGGCGGCTGCGTAGCTTTGTTAGCATTAGCTGTAGCAACGTTAGCATTAGCTGTAGCAACATTAGCGCCGTTGTTCGATCTGGTTGTTTTTGTAGTTTGTTGGCCTGGTGTGGCACCTTTAGGTGGTGGCATGATGAACAAAAAAATACTAAACACGAAAATGCGTCAAAATGATAGTTGGTCAAAAGTTAAGGATAAATCTGAAGGATTTTGTTGCGAGCCACTCACACGTGCGACCTCTTACCAAGCAGCCATAACCGGAAGTCCCAGTCTTACTTCTTAAGGTAAACGCTGTCAGTGGCATCTTTGAAACCTCACCTTCCCTTCTTCGATTGAAAATAATGACCTCACAAAGAGTCAAAACTGCCAGTTTAGACCAATGCTTAGACGTTGGCTCACTTATTAGGGTTTGCACATATTCAGGTCGACATACCTCAATATGTGCATGCATGGCTCTAACGTCCTCAGTCAGAGGGAGCAGGTCCGGAGTGTTCCACTTGGCTTGCCGGAGGGTCTGTAGGGCAGCAGAAGAAACACAGACGTCCCACCTCTTCTCAAAAAGCAGCCGGCTTCGTTGGAGGTTTTTAATAAATAGTTCATCAACACAATGCTCTTTTTGAGTCACATTCAAGAATATCTGCTTTCTGAGGCTATGGCCGAGTTTGAGGGCCAAGGATGGAGTCTTGTATTGATTTGTTTCCTCATCATATCCAGCCACAGACCTGACTGCATCAATCACATGGTTAAAGTTGGAAGGAATAAAGAAATCCTTCATTGTTTTCAGTTTCCCTGCGGTTTTTGCTTCGTTAATTAACCTACCGACTTCTCTCATTTTCTGCCTAATGCAGGGATTAAAGAGTTCCGTCTAAGTGACGGATTTCCGTCAAATGAAATTGGTCTGAAAAAAATATATATATCTATATATAATAATAATAATACACACAATGAAATGGTTAATTATAAAAAATATATAGTAATACATATACGTGTGAATCTGTTGCATATATCTATACATATAAATACAATTACATTCGAATTATTATTATATATGTATATAGAAATAAAAAGTAATATAATCACGAGTGGGCCTTGAACGTGCCGTTGCTAGCTACATGAGCGCTCCGTAAACGAATCAAGGCAGTGGGACGTAGCTGACCTCACGGCAAATGAAGACGCGGCCAAGTTAGCGATGGTAACACGGAGGTGAAAGTTTCTGGAAAGTGCACGGAGCTTTTGAAAAGGAGAAGAGGAGAAGGAAAATTTAATTCCGAACGGAGCAATAACAGCCAGCAGCCCCGCGGACCGGTAAACTGGGCGCTTTATCAGAGGAAAGGTAGGACATAATTAACGTTTACCAAACGCAATGCTTTTTTATTTAACGGAATGTACAATACGTACTTTGCTCTGACTGGGAATGGGGACAAACATGTCTTGGTGAGCTTTTGAATCAGAATCATTTTTATTGCCACGTAAGTAACAGAAAGTCACAGACTTGGAAATTGCTTTGGCTCAGTGCAACAGTCAAAAAGAGATAATAAAAATAAGAATAAAAAACACTTCTAAAGAATACATTTAAATTTAAAATAGAGTTACAGTTACTATTTACAATATACAAGTGCACATGGTGCACACAATGTAAGGTGACAGCAGTACAGTGAAGTAAAGTGACGTATGATGGGCAGTAAAGTGACTTTATAAAGGGCGGGGGGACAGGTTAAGAAGTGTTCAAGAGTCCAACAGCAGAGGGGAAGAAACTGTTCTTGTTCTTGATAATATCTTGGTGGCGATCCGCATGCAAAACTGCGTGATAAAAAGAGCCAATCAACGAGAGCGAACGGAAGAAACTCGCTGAAGAAAGGTGTGTGTTAGCGGGTCTTATATTCATTCATCAAAGCTAGCCTAGCATGCACGCACAATCACAATCATGGATCGTTGTTTATGGAAGAAGGAGCTGTATAAGTTGCTGTTGATAACGGAGTGAAAAATAAATGGAGGTGGGCATGGCTGGATGAGGTGGAGACGATGGGATTCTGTTGCTTCATGGTGCAAAAAGATGAAGGTGTCCGGTGCTTGTTCGTACTTCGCCATTATTTTTTGTATATGGGAGTAATGAGAAAACAGCTTTGGATTCACCACCAGCTCAAAACTGCGCACTTGGCAGCTGTCTGTGCGCTTTCCCACACTTCTTTACCTGGTGCATCAGATTCAGCGACAACTGAGACTAGGCTGGCTCTGGTGGACTGTGTCTGTGACCTAAAACTATCTGTGGCTTTATCGCAGAAAATAACCTGTCGTTCAGAACCATCACTACCGCTGGTAGATTTAATTATCATGAATCATTTGCAGTTGATCAAACTGCGCTGTGCACTAGCACCAAGTTGATAGGGAAACCTTTTTCTTAAACATTGAGAGTCCACAAACAAATGTGGACAGAATCTTGAATGTCCTTTTGCGATATTTTGACGAGGACAGAGCCAAAGGACAACGCCTCATCTCGCCTCAAGTAAAGCCAATGATGCAGATCTAACTACTTTCACTAATATTCTGTCAAAGAGTTGACAAGTTCCTTGATCCACTTGTTGTAATTTCACATCAAAATACACCAGTTTAAATGTATATCTTTGAAGAAATCGTTTGATCTGTAATTCATTATACAATAATATATTATTCTTATAATATAAGTTATAAGAATATAACTTGGTCATAAATGATGATAATCATGATACATTTCCATGAGAAAATTTTCAGTCAGATCTTTTTTTTTTGCTTTAACCCCTGGCCTAATGTAATCATGCTTAGTCTTATCATGCCCGTGTTTTAAGTACAGGTGCTCTCCGAGTCTCAGAATCCCCTTTTCTGCTTTGACAACACCCGTGACCTCATCCTGATGCATTGCCGAAATTAAAGAGCACAGCTTTTTGCTGATGCCCTCCGGTACAGGCTGGGCTAGGGAGCAGAGGGACTGGACCCTACTTCTACCTGGTTTAGCCTGGTTTAGCCTGGTTTAGCCTGGGCATCTTTCTGTGAAAGCCGGCACCTGGCCACATGCCTCCACAGCGACTTTCGCTTAAGCAATGCCCCACAGTCTATACAGTGCAAAAACTCACTGGATTTAACTGGGCAATTTGGCTGTTTAGCTGGGACTAAAGTTCCAATGCCGGCCTTTAAAACCTCAACATTGTGCTCACGGTTTCCACTATTCCTGATCAAATCAAACTGAAGTTTACGTGCTTTAGACTTCACAGGTAGAGCCAATGCTCTGGCTACGTCACTTTCATTTCCATGTTTTCTAGTCAAATGACGGGACATTTTGTGGCAGGACATTGAACAGTAGAGGCAGAAGTGCCTCTTGCTGTAAACTCTGCCCCATTTTTCTTCTTTTGCAGCTGCATGATAACAATCTTATTTGCCTTTGGTTCGTCACTTTCCGAGTCTTGAAGAAAAGTGTTTTTGATTTTTCTTTTTCCATACTTTTTTACAGGTTTCTTCTTGACAGTTAAATCGTCAGAATCTGAGTCGACTTCATCAATTAGGGACTCTTGACTAAGCTGCACAAACAACAAATAATTAGTAATAATTCTATATAACAATTTGAAGTCATGACTTGTAGTCAGCACTTACCAGTGGTTTGTAAGCGTGCGCTTCAGTGTGCTGCTCTGTGATTGGCTGCAGCCTAATGAACCACACACTTGCACCTTTTCTAGCCTGACACCTGATTTCCTCTGTTGTGCTGCTCCATGATTGGCTCCAGCCTCTGTTGTGCTGCTCCATGATTGGCTCCAGCCTCTGTTGTGCTGCTCCATGATTGGCTCCAGCCTCTGTTGTGCTGCTCCATGATTGGCTCCAGCCTCTGTTGTGCTGCTCCATGATTGGCTCCAGCCTCTGTTGTGCGGCTCCATGATTGGCTCCAGCCTCTGTTGTGCTGCTCCATGATTGGCTCCAGCCTCTGTTGTGCTGCTCCATGATTGGCTCCAGCCTGCTGGACTGAAATTGCCCCAGTGTGCCCCTCCTTGATATCCCACAACCCACCACCAGGGTTCCGACACATAACACACTTTTTTCAGGAAAGTAAACCTCCAGGGGTCCTTTCCATATTTTTACAGAGACTGCATAAGGACCGTTAGAAAAGCATTACCCATTGATTATTAAGCTTGGACCAGTGGGGTCCGGTGTTCGGGCCCCACCACGTAAAACCAGTCCCCATGACGTGAGTGGAATCTCAGGTTATGGAACCCACCAGGAGTTGAAAACAAGTGCACACACACACACACACACACACACACAGAGACACACACACACACACACAGAGATACGCACTTTTATTTATATTGCACAAGGCAAATCCACTTAAACGGTTTCAGAAAAACAATACACAAATTCTGGAATGGCCTTCCTCTGTTCTCTCTCTGGTCTCGCTCTGGTCCCTCTCTGGTCCCTCTCTAGTCTCTCTTTGGTCTCTCTCTGGTCTCTCTCTCTGGTGTCTCTCTGGTCTCTCTCTGGTCTCTCTCTCTGGTCTCTCTCTCTGGTCTCTCTCTGGTCTCTCTCTGGTCTCTCTCTCTGGTCTCTCTCTCTGGTCTCTCTCTCTGGTCTCTCTCTGGTCCCTCTCTGGTCCCTCTCTGGTCTCTCTCTCTGGTCTCTCTCTGGTCTCTCTCCGGTCTCTCTCTGGTCTCTCTCCGGTCTCTCTCTGGTCTCTCTCTGGTCTCTCTCTCTGGTCTCTCTCTCTGGTCTCTCTGGTCTCTCTCTCTGGTCTCTCTCTCTGGTCTCTCTCTGGTCCCTCTCTGGTCCCTCTCTAGTCTCTCTCTCTGGTCTCTCTCTCTGGTCTCTCTCTGGTCTCTCTCTGGTCTCTCTCTGGTCTCTCTCTAGTCCAGGGGTCGGCAACGTTTGTGACATGGAGTGCCAGTTTGAAATGGTCTTCTCATCTAGTGTGCCATTACCATCGATAAACGCAAAGTTAAAATATGACACAAAATACATAAACATTTCCAATATACTTGAATTTTATTCTCAACAATAACAGTATCTGTATTTCAAAATAATTTATAAACATTTCAAAGACTGAAAAACAGCTAGTGTAGCATATAACAATAGTAAGTCCAGTAAACTGATTGTATTTGGGCTCAGACCAGAAGCTAGGATTGGGCTCACAGAGGGAGAGGTGTTTAAAATCACAGACAACAAAGACAGTGGTATGGTCCAGATGTGAATTAAAAGATAGATATTAGGGGTGCAACGATTTGAAAAAAATCACGGTTGGGATCGTTCCTCGGTTCAGTTCATTTTTCGGTTCATTTAAAAAAAAAAAAAAAAAAGTTTTGTCTATTTAATAAACACTGCTCCTGTGGACTCAGCACCTGCAGGAGGATCAGTGAGAGGCTGGTGCTCTGTGGACTCAGCACCTGCAGGAGGATCAGTGAGAGGCTGGTGCTCTGTGGACTCAGCCCCTGCAGGAGGATCAGTGAGAGGCTGGTGCTCTGTGGACTCAGCACCTGCAGGAGGATCAGTGAGAGGCTGGTGCTCTGTGGACTCAGCCCCTGCAGGAGGATCAGTGAGAGGCTGGTGCTCTGTGGACTCAGCCCCTGCAGGAGGATCAGTGAGGGGCTGGTGCTCTGTGGACTCAGCCCCTGCAGGAGGATCAGTGAGAGGCTGGTGCTCTGTGGACTCAGCCCCTGCAGGAGGATCAGTGAGAGGCTGGTGCTCTGTGGACTCAGCCCCTGCAGGAGGATCAGTGAGGGGCTGGTGCTCTGTGGACTCAGCCCCTGCAGGAGGATCAGTGAGAGGCTGGTGCTCTGTGGACTCAGCCCCTGCAGGAGGATCAGTGAGAGGCTGGTGCTCTGTGGACTCAGCACCTGCAGGAGGATCAGTGAGAGGCTGGTGCTCTGTGGACTCAGCACCTGCAGGAGGATCAGTGAGAGGCTGGTGCTCTGTGGACTCAGCCCCTGCAGGAGGATCAGTGAGAGGCTGGTGCTCTGTGGACTCAGCCCCTGCAGGAGGATCAGTGAGAGGCTGGTGCTCTGTGGACTCAGCCCCTGCAGGAGGATCAGTGAGAGGCTGGTGCTCTGTGGACTCAGCCCCTGCAGGAGGATCAGTGAGAGGCTGGTGCTCTGTGGACTCAGCACCTGCAGGAGGATCAGTGAGAGGCTGGTGCTCTGTGGACTCAGCACCTGCAGGAGGATCAGTGAGGGGCTGGTGCTCTGTGGACTCACCTGCAGGAGGATCAGTGAGGGGCTGGTGCTCTGTGGACTCACCTGCAGGAGGATCAGTGAGAGGCTGGTGCTCTGTGGACTCAGCACCTGCAGGAGGATCAGTGAGAGGCTGGTGCTCTGTGGACTCAGCACCTGCAGGAGGATCAGTGAGAGGCTGGTGCTCTGTGGACTCAGCACCTGCAGGAGGATCAGTGAGGGGCTGGTGCTCTGTGGACTCAGCACCTGCAGGAGGATCAGTGAGGGGCTGGTGCTCTGTGGACTCACCTGCAGGAGGATCAGTGAGAGGCTGGTGCTCTGTGGACTCAGCACCTGCAGGAGGATCAGTGAGAGGCTGGTGCTCTGTGGACTCAGCCCCTGCAGGAGGATCAGTGAGGGGCTGGTGCTCTGTGGACTCAGCTCCTGCAGGAGGATCAGTGAGAGGCTGGTGCTCTGTGGACTCAGCCCCTGCAGGAGGATCAGTGAGAGGCTGGTGCTCTGTGGACTCAGCACCTGCAGGAGGATCAGTGAGGGGCTGGTGCTCTGTGGGCTGGGTGCAGCTCTGACTGCCACCCCCCGACCCAGAAATGGATTAAGGGGAAGAAAATGGATGGCATATTCCATCCATCCATTTATGTCTTTTTAACATAATTAATGAAAAACACAAAGTGCAACATAAGAAGGCACTTTATGAGGATATTTACCCTCATATATTAAACCACCTGATTCTCCCAAGGAGGGGGTCCATTCTGGGCCCAGCCTCATTCACTGCATTTATTTAATTTTTGGCATTATCAGTTGTAACTGGGATATTAGTACTGGGCCTTTGTCTTCCATTCCT
The DNA here is from genome assembly GCA_964034765.1 of Knipowitschia caucasica. Lineage (NCBI taxonomy): Eukaryota > Metazoa > Chordata > Actinopteri > Gobiiformes > Gobiidae > Knipowitschia > Knipowitschia caucasica. Next base: position 8,295,128 of record OZ035824.1, on the reverse strand, counting down.
CCACTGCTGTGTCAGTACCTGTGCTGTGTCAGTACCTGTGCTGCTGTGTCAGTACCTGTGCTGTGTGCCTGTACCTGTGCTGTGTGTCAGTACCTGTGCTGTGTGCCTGTACCTGCGCTGTGTGCCTGTACCTGTGCTGCTGTATCAGTACCTGTGCTGTGTGCCTGTACCTGCGCTGTGTGCCTGTACCTGTGCTGCTGTGTCAGTACCTGTGCTGTGTGTCAGTACCTGTGCTGTGTGCCTGTACCTGTGCTGCTGTGTCAGTACCTGTGCTGTGTGTCAGTACCTGTGCTGTGTGTCAGTACCTGTGCTGTGTGCCTGTACCTGTGCTGCTGTGTCAGTACCTGTGCTGTGTGTCAGTACCTGTGCTGTGTGCCTGTACCTGTGCTGTGTGCCTGTACTGACACACTTGACTGTCGTAGAGGGGGCGTGTCTGCAACGCCCGACTTTTCATCTCGCAGTCTGCAGTGATGAAGTGAGCGGTTATCGTAACATTTCATGGTTATCTCAACCGCTCATGGATCTATTATAGGTTCTGTTCATGGATCTATTATAGGTTCTGCTCATGGATCTATTATAGGTTCTGTTCATGGATCTATTATAGGTTCTGTTCATGGATCTATTATAGGTTCTGTTCATGGATCTATTATAGGTTCTGCTCATGGATCTATTATAGGTTCTGTTCATGGATCTATTATAGGTTCTGTTCATGGATCTATTATAGGTTCTGTTCATGGATCTATTATAGGTTCTGTTCATGGATCTATTATAGGTTCTGCTCATGGATCTATTATAGGTTCTGTTCATGGATCTATTATAGGTTCTGCTCATGGATCTATTATAGGTTCTGTTCTGTTCATGGATCTATTATAGGTTCTGTTCCGCTCATGGATCTATTATAGGTTCTGTTCATGGATCTATTATAGGTTCTGTTCTGTTCATGGATCTATTATAGGTTCTGTTCCGCTCATGGATCTATTATAGGTTCTGTTCCGCTCATGGATCTATTATAGGTTCTGTTCTGCTCATGGATCTATTATAGGTTCTGTTCATGGATCTATTATAGGTTCTGTTCCGCTCATGGATCTATTATAGGTTCTGTTCATGGATCTATTATAGGTTCTGTTCCGCTCATGGATCTATTATAGGTTCTGTTCTGCTCATGGATCTATTATAGGTTCTGTTCATGGATCTATTATAGGTTCTGTTCATGGATCTATTATAGGTTCTGTTCCGCTCATGGATCTATTATAGGTTCTGTTCCGCTCATGGATCTATTATAGGTTCTGTTCCGCTCATGGATCTATTATAGGTTCTGTTCTGTTCATGGATCTATTATAGGTTCTGTTCCGCTCATGGATCTATTATAGGTTCTGTTCTGTTCATGGATCTATTATAGGTTCTGTTCCGCTCATGGATCTATTATAGGTTCTGTTCATGGATCTATTATAGGTTCTGTTCTGTTCATGGATCTATTATAGGTTCTGTTCCGCTCATGGATCTATTATAGGTTCTGTTCCGCTCATGGATCTATTATAGGTTCTGTTCCGCTCATGGATCTATTATAGGTTCTGTTCCGCTCATGGATCTATTATAGGTTCTGTTCCGCTCATGGATCTATTATAGGTTCTGTTCTGTTCATGGATCTATTATAGGTTCTGTTCATGGATCTATTAGAGGTTCTGTTCCGCTCATGGATCTATTATAGGTTCTGTTCCGCTCATGGATCTATTATAGGTTCTGTTCTGTTCATGGATCTATTATAGGTTCTGTTCCGCTCATGGATCTATTATAGGTTCTGTTCCGCTCATGGATCTATTATAGGTTCTGTTCCGCTCATGGATCTATTATAGGTTCTGTTCCGCTCATGGATCTATTATAGGTTCTGTTCCGCTCATGGATCTATTATAGGTTCTGTTCATGGATCTATTATAGGTTCTGTTCATGGATCTATTATAGGTTCTGTTCATGGATCTATTATAGGTTCTGTTCATGGATCTATTATAGGTTCTGTTCCGCTCATGGATCTATTATAGGTTCTGTTCTGTTCATGGATCTATTATAGGTTCTGTTCTGTTCATGGATCTATTATAGGTTCTGTTCATGGATCTATCATAGGTTCTGTTCATGGATCTATTATAGGTTCTGTTCCGCTCATGGATCTATTATAGGTTCTGTTCTGTTCATGGATCTATTATAGGTTCTGTTCTGCTCATGGATCTATTATAGGTTCTGTTCATGGATCTATTATAGGTTCTGTTCTGTTTATGGATCTATTATAGGTTCTGTTCCGCTCATGGATCTATTATAGGTTCTGTTCTGTTCATGGATCTATTATAGGTTCTGCTCATGGATCTATTATAGGTTCTGTTCATGGATCTATTATAGGTTCTGTTCTGTTCATGGATCTATTATAGGTTCTGTTCTGCTCATGGATCTATTATAGGTTCTGTTCATGGATCTATTATAGGTTCTGTTCATGGATCTATTATAGGTTCTGTTCTGTTCATGGATCTATTATAGGTTCTGTTCTGTTCATGGATCTATTATAGGTTATGTTCTGTTCATGGATCTATTATAGGTTCTGTTCCGCTCATGGATCTATTATAGGTTCTGTTCTGTTCATGGATCTATTATAGGTTCTGTTCTGTTCATGGATCTATTATAGGTTCTGTTCCGCTCATGGATCTATTATAGGTTCTGTTCTGTTCATGGATCTATTATAGGTTCTGTTCATGGATCTATTATAGGTTCTGTTCTGTTCATGGATCTATTATAGGTTCTGTTCCGCTCATGGATCTATTATAGGTTCTGTTCTGTTCATGGATCTATTATAGGTTCTGTTCTGTTCATGGATCTATTATAGGTTCTGTTCATGGATCTATTATAGGTTCTGTTCTGTTCATGGATCTATTATAGGTTCTGTTCCGCTCATGGATCTATTATAGGTTCTGTTCTGCTCATGGATCTATTATAGGTTCTGTTCATGGATCTATTATAGGTTCTGTTCTGTTCATGGATCTATTATAGGTTCTGTTCTGTTCATGGATCTATTATAGGTTCTGTTCATGGATCTATTATAGGTTCTGTTCATGGATCTATTATAGGTTCTGTTCATGGATCTATTATAGGTTCTGTTCATGGATCTATTATAGGTTCTGTTCATGGATCTATTATAGGTTCTGTTCCGCTCATGGATCTATTATAGGTTCTGTTCATGGATCTATTATAGGTTCTGCGGGACGTCCAAGCGTCAGTTGTGAGCGTAACTGAGGATACGCGGGAGAGTTGACTTTAGCCCGGTCTGACTGTGCGTAAAGGGTCTTGGTCCACAGTATTTACACTGTGACTGTTTAATCATCAGTGTAGTTACAGTGAAGCCAAAATGCTCTCATACCGAGGATTTAAATGACACAGGCTTCTCTGTTCCTCCGCTCGCCATGATTACGCTGTGTGTGGACTAAACAACATAGTGGGAGCGCACAACTTTTTTTTCATAAATCAAACCGCGGGTCACGTCTGTACCGAACCGAAGACGTTGATCTGAACAGATCACGGATCAGTGATGAACCGTTGCACCTCTAATAGATATTTACAAAGGCAGGGGATAGATTACACACACACCACACACATTCACAATATTTACAATATTTACAAAAAATAATTGAACGAGTTTTGAGTGAGAGAGTCCGGTTGAGTTGGGTTTGGCAGGTTGGTTTGAAAAGGTGGAGCGTGTACTTTGCAGTAATCCAGTTCAGGTTATTGTCTCAGTTTGTGGTGTTGTATGAGGGAGACTGCTCGCCTCCTACCGCACTGTAGGGTTGATGATCTCTAGGTTTTTGGCCTGGGGCAGCTCGCCATCAGAAGAAGTCCATATGGACGGACGAATCCAAGGAACCTGGCCTGCATGACAGGACCAATATAAATATCCAACAGTTTCATTTAGCAATATATCACTACTACAAAAATACATGTACATGTTCAATAAATATATACTCAATAATCAGAGAGCTCATTCTCACTTCATAATTCACAATTAATCCTCTGCACCATAAATCACAATACAATTCATTCAGTTCAGTGCACATATCAAAAATAAATGTTTTAATACTTTTGGTTCAAGAGCACACAAGTAAATGTCATGCTCTGGTAACCATACATGAGCACATAAAAAGGCATAGTCGGCTACACAGAGAATCAACATGAGAACAACAATATTCAAGTTCAACATCGCATCAGAGGCTAGCGCTAGCATCCTAGCTCTGTGCAGCACAAAAATGCTTAAACTCACCAGTTCCCTCTTTGATTTCACGCACACAGTGTTGACAGCGTGTCACAATGATTGTAGGAGGCGTCTGCAGTGAATGGCACACCAGTTACTACTTTGAATGTGCAAAAAGAAGTTTAAATCTCGCATACACCTGCAGCTGCTGGCTCCTGGCTTCACCCACAGCTACACGGTGTGTGTGTGAGGGAAGCACGCAGCTTATCCCCGCAGTGGTGTCCGCTGGGTCCTAGTGCCGGCCTCCAAAAAGCGCTCAGACAAAGAGGGAGATGCTCTTATTTTTAAAACAGGACAGATACAGTGAGAATAATGCGGAGGTGCCGGCGTGCCAGTGTTTATTCCGCGGCGTGCCACATGTGGCACGCGTGCCCTAGGTTGCCGACCCCTGCTCTAGTCTCTCTCTAGTCTCTCTCTGGTCTCTCTCTGGTCTCTCTCTGGTCTCTCTCTGGTCTCTCTCTGGTCTCTCTCTGGTCTCTCTCTGGTCTCTCTCTCTGGTCTCTCTCTCTGGTCTCTCTCTGGTCTCTCTCTCTGGTCTCTCTCTCTGGTCTTTCTCTGGTCTCTCTCTAGTCTCTCTCTAGTCTCTCTCTGGTCTCTCTCTGGTCTCTCTCTGGCAGAGGTGTGGACTCGAGTCAGACTCGAGTCATGATTTTGATGACTTTAGACTCGACTTGGACTTTAACATCAATGACTCTGACTTTCACTTGGACTTGCGCCAATTGACTTGCAAAGACTTGCGTAACCCGGGCCATTTTTACTTTTCTCCGCATCTCTCTTTCTATCTATGCCGTCTCTGAAGAAACAAAGCCTCGCGGTAGTTGTAGCGCTCGCGCGAGAGTTCGAACGTGAGTTCCCCTCAGTTCGCGCAGCAACACTTCCCTAAACAAGTGCACTGCATTCACCGGTGGGTGTGTTGTCTAGGGGAGCTGGAAATGAGCGAGCTGCAGGTATTTATCGCGACCTAACGTCATATTTTGTTCTACAAACCGTAATTGACATGCTTTCACTACAGGCGCCTCATACAATTGAATCGACGCAGTTGTCACACTGTGTGCCGTGTTTTAAAGAGGAACTGGTGAGTCAAACTAGCGCTAGCCTGCGCTGCTCTGTTGGCTCTTTCTTATATTTTTCTGTGTGGGCGCCGAGGCCTATTATTATGAGTATGTTTTTGCTGTGCTCCTCCTGCTAAAGTTTGCATACATTAGATAGTTGTTTTGATTATGTGCACTAAGCTAGATTAATATTTGCACTATTGTTTATGGTTCATTGATATGAGAATCAGTGCTTTGACTGATTGAATTAATTTATATGAGACATTTTATCATGTAATGATATATTGGTAATTATGAGATATTACTAATGCTGGTCCAGTTCATACAGGCCAGGTTCCTTCCCCTCCATTGGTCCCTTCAGTCCTTTGGAACAATAACCACTACGGACATTAAACTGATTATATAGATACAGGTCCTAGCCCAATACTCATATTCATATATGCTGCACTTGCTACTTCCCATTAAAAACCCCAAAGATAAAAAGTATGTTGACATGGACTGCTCTGATTTTATGTGTGGTCTGTGCATGTGTAACTGAGCCTGCATCTGGCACAACATAGTTTTGATTTACCAGCAGCCAACCACATGGAACAAACTGTTAGTCCATGGGTCAGAGACCAACGAGAATGCACCAGCAAAATGATTCCTAACATTATTTTGTTTGCCTACAAAAGTACGTGGAGACCAACAAGAAACAAATCGCGGTCAAAAAGACTCGAGAGGACTCGAAAGTCAAACCGTAGGACTTGGGACTGACTTGAGATTTGTTGGCCTTTGACTTGGACTCGACTCGGGACTTGCCTGTCTTGACTCGTGACTTGACTCGGGACTTGAGGGCAATGAATTGAGACTGACTTGTGACTTGCTAAACAATGACTTTGTCCCACCTCTGCTCTCTGGTCTCTCTCTCTGGTCTCTCTCTGGTCTCTCTCTGGTCTCCCTCTGGTCTCTCCCTCTGGTCTCTCTCTGGTCTCTCTCTGGTCTCTCTCTCTGGTCTCTCTCTGGTCTCTCTCTGGTCTCTCTCTGGTCTCTCTCTCTGGTCTCTCTCTCTGGTCTCTCTCTCTGGTCTCTCTCTCTGGTCTCTCTCTGGTCTCTCTCTCTGGTCTCTCTCTGGTCTCTCTCTCTGGTCTCTCTCTCTGGTCTCTCTCTGGTCTCTCTCTCTGGTCTCTCTCTCTGGTCTCTCTCTCTGGTCTCTCTCTCTGGTCTCTCTCTCTGGTCTCTCTCTCTGGTCTGCATCTGACCAATGTTTAATGTCAGATTTAGTCTCATCGTAAATGCAGTTCAATTTGGAGAGACGAGAAACAGGAAGTTTTGAGTATTTTATTGAAAGGAGGTTTGGCGCCCTAGGTCCCGGTGCGGCCTTCGGATCGGAAAGGCTCCTGCGATGAGCGCGCACAATCCCCCGGGACCTAGGCACTGGTGGCGGCATTTGGCAGCGGGAAGAAAATTGAGGCAGATGGAGGCAGGGTGAAGAGGAGGAGGAGGGGAGGCGGTGGTTGCGAGGCTTCAGGAGGCCGGTAGTGGGATTTTTCTCCGTTTTTATGCGGCTGCGAGTCGGTACAGATGATTGGAAGGGGGCGTCTGCAGAGCGATAGGCTGGGGATGCGAGCCGGCCTGGAGGGGGTAATTTTGGTTAACGTCTACCAAATTGAACTTTCGCTGGCTGCATTTCAATTTGGAGAGACGAGAAACAGGAAGTTTTGAGTATTTTATTGAAAGGAGGTTTGGCGCCCTAGGTCCCGGTGCGGCCTTCGGATCGGAAAGGCTCCTGCGATGAGCGCGCACAATCCCCAAAAAGGCTGCGTGTTGATGGAGTTTTCGAAGCCTGGCTTGGAGGGGATAGACGTCGTGGCTACTCTATTCTGTGACCGCTATCGCTAAGCTGTGACCGCTATCGCTTTGCTGTGACCGCTATCGCTATGCTGTGACCGCTATCGCTATATGCTGTGACCGCTATCGCTATATGCTGTGACCGCTATCGCTATATGCTGTGACCGCTATCGCTATGCTGTGACCGCCAGCGCAATGCTGCTAACCATTTTTTGCTATATGCTGTGACCGCTATCGCTATATGCTGTGACCGCTATCGCTATATGCTGTGACCGCTATCGCTATATGCTGTGACCGCTATCGCTATATGCTGTGACCGCTATCGCTATATGCTGTGACCGCTATCGCTATATGCTGTGACCGCTATCTACTGTGATCAATACTTGCGGATACTCGGCTGCTGCCGCCACCAGAAAGTTTTGTGAGTGATTTATGGAGATGCCAAAAGCCGCTGGGCTGTCAGAATGGTCGAGGTGTCAGGCCTGATGTATGAGGAGAGGGCCGATGATGACCAGCGGCCCAGCTGCTGGAGGGCAGAATGGGGGAGACCTAGGGACGCGGCGCGCGTGGCGGCGCCTATCCGGAAGGAGTGAGCTGTGTAGAGATGGGGAGACAGGTTACAAAGCAGTAATACGGACTTTAGTTGGGCTCTGAACCAGTTAGATGTCATTGGGAGGTGATCGGGGGTGAGAAATAACGGTCCGTTGAGATCTCCTTTCCGAGAGCGGAGGCGAGTGTAATGCATCATGGATCTGTAGGGACAGGGAGAAGAGTCAGACCGAGCTATGACTATATTGCAAGCGCCTTTGTGTTTGGAATGCTTGAGATGAAGGTTGAAGTAGTCGGGGTAATAAGACAGGTCGGAGAAGGCAATGTCTTTGGCTGCATTAAAGGTGGCGAGGGGGTTAGTGAATTCGCTTATGCGTAGGAAGCCGTAAAAAGCGAGGAGGAAGACGCTGGACAGGAGAGCGATGGCGTACTTTGAGAGCGAGCTGGAGCTGAGTGCGGCGCAGAGCTGGTGGAGGATGGACAGTGTGATGGGGCGCCTGTGGTCCGAGGAATGCGGGGAGCAATTGTGAATGCCTTTGATGACTAGTTTGATTGACGGATCGGAAAATAGAGAGGAGAAAGCGGGGTTGTGACAGCGGGCCTGGAATTGAATCCCGGCGAGTAGGGCGCGAATGTATGTGATTTTATAATGGAGGTTATCCGCGCAGTGAACTATGAAGGCGCAGACGGTGACAGCAGAGGGCGGAATGAGAGGAATGCAGTGGGCGTGACAGAAGCTGGAGTAGACTTTCCATGCGAAGCTGTAGGATTTCAGTGTGGAAGGTGAGAGGCCCCTCTTCATGTAGGATGCAGCTGAGGAGATGAGGAGGTGAAGAGACGGAGGGATTAGTCCAGGGCGAGGGATTCCATGCAGGGGATCTGGCATGGCGATGGGTTGGCAGAAGGGCAGAGGCGTCGGAATTCCTGGAATTTGAAACGAGAGAGAGAATCAGCGAGACAATTAAGGTGACCAGGGACGTGACGAGCAGTGATAATAAAATTGTTCAGGACTGAGAGCCATGTGATACGTCTAAGAAAAGTCATGATTTGGGGAGAGGATGAACGACCTCTGTTGATTATTTCGACAACGTCGAGGTTGTCGCACATCACGGAAATCCTTTTCCTCTGCCACGTATGGCTCCACAGCGCGCAGGCTACGGTCACGGGATATATCTCGTGGAGCGCGGAGGAGATGATTTGAGGGAAGGCGTCGGGCCAGGGCCCGGCGAACCACTGGTCCTGAAAGAATCCCCCAAAACCCACGGACGGGGCTGCGTCCGTGAAGAACCGCAGGTCGTCCGAGGATAGGACGACGTCGCTGTAGAAAAAGGAGATGCCATTCCAGCGGCTCAGCAGGCGAGACCAGAACACCAGGTCGGAGCGGCACCCCGCGTCCAGGCGGACCGCGTCGTTGAGGGAGGAGACGGAGCCGGCGAGGGAGAGGAGTCTGGAGATGAAGGAGCGACCTTGAGGAATAATGCGGATGGCGTAATTAAGATGCCCGAGGAGGGAGAGCAGCTCACGCTTCGAAAGTGACAGGGATGACAGAGCAGACCGGGAGATAGCGCGGATGCGCTCGAGTTTGTCCAGCGGGAGGGAGGCCTCCATGGCGCGCGTGTCGAGGCGGATCCCGAGAAACTCTAGAGCGGTGGCGGGGCCTGTGGTCTTCTCCTCGGAGAGGGGGACTCCCAGGGCGGAGAAAGCGAGCTTGAGTTTGCGGAGAGAGCTCCCGGAGCCGTCCGAGGGTGGGTCTACCACGAGAAAGTCATCGAGGAGATGCAGGACGGAGGGGAGCCGTACGTAATTTAGCAGGATCCAGCACAGCGCCTCCGCAAGATTATTAAATAAAGAGGGACTACTCCGGCAGCCGAAAGTGAGGCGCACGGCAAAGAAAAACTCTGAACGCCACTTTACTCCGAACAGGTGCCAGTGGTCTGGGTGGATGGGCAGCAGTTTGAACGCGTCCGTGATATCGGCCTTGGAAAGCCAGGAGCCGGGGCCGAAAGTCTTTATAAGCCTGATCGCATGGTCCACGGTAGCGTACTGCAGGGAGAAAGGAGCCAGAGGGATGAGACTATTGATGCTCGGGGTGGGCCCGGAGCGGGGACAGGAGAGGTCGAAAATAAGACGCTTCTTCCCAGAGTATTTACGGGTGGCGATGCCTAACGGGTTGGAACGGAACAGAGTGAAGGGGGGCCTGGAGAAAGGGCCGATGACGTAGCCCAGGGACACCTCTCGTGCCAGAAGCCGCGTAACGACCTGGGGCTCACGGGAAGCTGAGAGGAGGTTGCGGGACACGAGAGACGCCGTGGGGAGGGCCTCGACACCCACGAGAAAGCCGTGGGCCAGGCCAGACAGGAGGAACTGAACGAAAACCCGGTCGGGATGGAGCTCGAGCGCGTGGGCGAGCCTGTGCACGGAGACCGGGGTCGAGAGGTGGGCCCTGATCAGCGCCTGGAAGAAGGCCCCTCTGAGCGGCCTTGCAGGCCGCGCCGCGGACACAGAAAGCGTGGGTGGGCCTCCCTGCACACACCGCACACATGGAGATAAGAGCACGGATTAAAGGAACACACGCTCATATTGAATTTATTACATACTTGGGGGGGGCCAGCCCCGAACGCACGGGAAGTCAGCCCTAGAGGTTTGGTCTCGCCCCCACCGTGTCCGAAGGGGATGCCCGGGCAGAGGGGGGACGTGTGTCCCGAAGCGCCGCACCGGGAGCAGGAAACAGCGGGGGTGCCGCCGATGGACAGGAGCAGCACCTCGGTGTCCAGGGCCGCCCAGTCCACTCGGAAGTTTGCCTGAGTGATAAGGGCCGCGGCCTTGGCAGCGAAGGCCCTGTGGTAACGATAAAATATGCTGCCTCCGTACCGGAGGGACAGGTCCCCCATCAGGCTTAGATAGGAATCCAGCTCAGGCCTCCGCTCGGGGTACACGGAGCATATAACGTCGCGGTAGACCCCGAAGGCGACGAGGAATTCCCCAATGTTCAGCTCACGGGACAACCGGGGATCCGCAGTCTTCACGACCGCGGTGATGAGGTCCGAAGCGGCCACCTGTCGGTCGCACTCGGGAGAGGGGAGAATAAGGGAGACCAGATTGATATAGCGGCCCAGAAGAATCTTGGAGCGGAGGCGCGGAGACACGTTGGAAAATGCGTGAATGTGAGGCCTACCAGACGCTGGAGCGGAGACAGCGGTGCCGAGGGAGAAGCCGGGCTCGTGAGAGTCCACGGGAAACGCCACCGTAGGAGAGGGCACCGGGACAACAGCAGGAAAAGCCGCCGGGACGGCGGCGGGAGCTTGGTGCTCGACGGCACGGAGCCGCGTGGACACCGAAGCCATGTTGCGCTGTAGAGAGGAGACAGCGGACAGAATAGCCTCCGTGCGCGCACAGAGAAGAGCGCGGTCCTGGGCCGCAGTGGGGGCGTCCTCGGGACCTGCCAGGGGGGCAGCCACGGGAGGAACCACCCGAGAAGACGCCGGGGCCGCCGTAGGTGCGCCAGCGTAGCGGGGCCTACGAGCGCGTGGAGGAGCCCGGGATGCCGCAGCAGAAGAGCCCGAGGATCCAGGGGAAGGCCCAGAATCCGCGAGAGGAGGCCGCGGGAGGCAGGCGCGCTTCGCCTGAGTGTGCTTCGTCTTGGATTGACGTTTGCGGGGAGGGGGAACCAATTCCCGGAGGGGCGAGGTAGAGCCCGCTGACAGCTGGTCGAAGAGGCTCTGGAGCTGAAGAGACGTAGCGTCGGGGCCGGGCACGACACCCCGCGCTGCGAGGTAGGCGCGCACCGACCCTGGGTCCCTGGAAGCCAGACGCACGCTCTTACGAGAGCTGGGGGCCACAGGCGAGATGTTGTGGAGGAGGATGGAAGGGGAGTCAGGCGCCGAGTCGTCGGGAGACGCGGGCGCGCGGACGGTCGTAGAAGCTTGCATGGTGTACAGACGCGTTAAGCTAGCATACACTGCGAGGCTTCAGGAGGCCGGTAGTGGGATTTTTCTCCGTTTTTATATGGCTGCGAGTCGGTACAGATGATTGGAAGGGGGCGTCTGCAGAGCGATAGGCTGGGGATGCGAGCCGGCCTGGAGGGGGTAATTTTGGTTAACGTCTACCAAATTGAACTTTCGCTGGCTGCATTTTAGTAAAACACATTTCTTACCTGTTCTGTTGATGGTTGAACCATGGACCCAGAGTAACATGGTCTTTCTCTCCACACAGATCCTCAGTGTCCAGTGCTGTGTCCCTGAAGAGTGACCGGTCTATGGGGAGTCCACCAGACTTCAGTCTTGAAGCTGCTTCTTCAAAACCACAGTGAGAACAAAGGAAACACTAACACTGATCTGACTTTAGATTACATTTATATTTAAAGAGTGAGAGTGAGGCTTAGTCATAGAATCACCAGTGGATTAAACATGAACATCACATGTGAAAAGAGGGTTCATGGTCTCTCTCTGGTCTCTCTCTCTGGTCTCTCTCTGGTCTCTCTCTGGTCTCTCTCTCTGGTCTCTCTCTGGTCTCTCTCTGGTCTCTCTCTTGGTCTCTCTCTCTGGTCTCTCTCTGGTCTCTCTCTCTGGTCTTTCTCACTGGTCTCTCTCTCTGGTCTTTCTCACTGGTCTCTCTCTCTGGTCTCTCTCTCTGGTCTCTCTCTCTGGTCTCTCACTGGTCTCTCTCTCTCTGGTCTCTCTCTGGTGTCTCTCTCTGGTCTCTCTCTGGTCTCTCTCTCTGGTCTCTCTCTCTGGTCTCTCTCTCTGGTCTCTCTCTCTGGTCTCTCTCTCTGGTCTCTCTCTCTGGTCTCTCTCTGGTCTCTCTCTGGTCTCTCTCTCTGGTCTCTCTCTGGTCTCTCTCTGGTCTCTCTTTCTGGTCTCTCTCTCTGGTCTCTCTCTGGTCTCTCTCTCTGGTCTCTCTCTGGTCTCTCTCTCTGGTCTCTCTCTCTGGTCTCTCTCTCTGGTCTCTCTCTGGTCTCTCTCTCTGGTCTCTCTCTCTGGTCTGTCTCTCTGGTCTCTCTCTCTGGTCTCTCTCTGGTCTCTCTCTGGTCTCTCTCTCTGGTCTCTCTCTCTGGTCTCTCTCTATGGTCTCTCTCTGGTCTCTCTCTGGTCTCTCTCTGGTCTCTCTCTGGTCTCTCTTTGGTCTCTCTCTTGTCTCTCTCTGGTCTCTCTCTGTTCTGCATCCGGCCAATGTTTTGTTTAATGTTAAAGTATTTATGTCAGATTTAGTCTCATCGTAAATGCAGTTTAGTAAAACACATTTCTTACCTGTTCTGTTGATGGTTGAACCATGGACCCAGAGTAACATGGTCTTTCTCTCTGGTCTCTCTCTCTGGTCTCTCTCTGGTCTCTCTCTCTGGTCTCTTTCTGGTCTCTCTGGTCTCTCTCTCTGGTCTCTCTCTCTGGTCTCTCTCTGGTCTCTCTCTGGTCTCTCTGGTGTCTCTCTGTTCTCTCTCTCTGGTCTCTCTCTCTGGTCTCTCTCTGGTCTCTCTCTGGTCTCTCTCTGGTCTCTCTCTGGTCTCTCTCTCTGGTCTCTCTCCCTAGTCTCTCTCTGGTCTCTCTCCCTAGTCTCTCTCTGGTCTCTCTCCCTAGTCTCTCTCTGCTCTCTCTCTCTGGTCTCTCTATGGTCTCTCTCTCTGGTCTCTCTCTGGTCTCTCTCTCTGGTCTCTCTCTCTGGTCTCTCTCTGGTCCCTCTCTGGTCCCTCTCTAGTCTCTCTCTCTGGTCTCTCTCTGGTCTCTCTCTGGTCTCTCTCTGGTCTCTCTCTGGTCTCTCTCTGGTCTCTCTCTGGTCTCTCTCTGGTGTCTCTCTCTGGTCTCTCTCTGGTCTCTCTCTCTGGTCTTTCTCTGGTCTCTCTCTAGTCTCTCTCTAGTCTCCCTCTGGTCTCTCTCTGGTCTCTCTCTCTGGTCTCTCTCTCTGGTCTCTCTCTGGTCTCTCTCTCTGGTCTCTCTCTGGTCTCTCTCTCTGGTCTCTCTCTCTGGTCTCTCTCTAGTCTCTCTCTAGTCTCTCTCTGGTCTCTCTCTGGTCCCTCTGTGGTCCCTCTCTAGTCTCTCTCTCTGGTCTCTCTCTGGTCTCTCGCTGGTCTCTCTCTAGTCTCTCTCTGGTCTCTCTCTGGTCTCTCTCTGGTCTCTCTCTGGTCTCTCTCTGGTCTCTCTCTGGTCTCTCTCTGGTCTCTCTCTCTGGTCTCTCTGGTCTCTCTCTGGTCTCTCTCTCTGGTCTCTCCCTGGTCTCTCTCTGGTCTTTCTCTGGTCTCTCTAGTCTCTCTCTAGTCTCCCTCTGGTCTCTCTCTGGTCTCTCTCTCTGGTCTCTCTCTCTGGTCTCTCTCTCTGGTCTCTCTCTCTGGTCTCTCTCTCTGGTCTCTCTCTCTGGTCTCTCTCTAGTCTCTCTCTGGTCTCGCTCTGGTCTCGCTCTGGTCTCCCTATGGTCTCTCTCTGGTCTCTCTCTCTGGTCTCTCTCTCTGGTCTCTCTCTGGTCTCTCTCTCTGGTCTCTCTCTCTGGTCTCTCTCTCTGGTCTCTCTCTGGTCTCTCTCTGGTCTCTCTCTCTGGTCTCTCTCTCTGGTCTCTCTCTGGTCTTTCTCTGGTCTCTCTCTACTCTCTCTCTAGTCTCCCTCTGGTCTCTCTCTGGTCTCTCTCTCTGGTCTCTCTCTCTGGTCTCTCTCTCTAGTCTCTCTCTCTGGTCTCTCTCTGGTCTCCCTCTGGTCTCCCTCTGGTCTCCCTCTGGTCTCTCTCTGGTCTCTCTCTCTGGTCTCTCTCTGGTCTCTGGTCTCTCTCTGGTCTCTCTCTCTGGTCTCTCTCTCTGGTCTCTCTCTCTGGTCTCTCTCTCTGGTCTCTCTCTGGTCTCTCTCTCTGGTCTCTCTCTGGTCTCTCTCTGGTCTCTCTCTCTGGTCTCTCTCTCTGGTCTCTCTCTCTGGTCTCTCTCTCTGGTCTCTCTCTCTGGTCTCTCTCTCTGGTCTCTCTCTGGTCTCTCTCTGGTCTCTCACTCTGGTCTCTCTCTCTGGTCTCTCTCTGGTCTCTCCCTCTGGTCTCTCTCTGGTCTCTCTCTGGTCTCTCTCTCTGGTCTCTCTTTGGTCTCTCTCTGGTCTCTCTCTGGTCTCTCTCTGGTCTCTCTCTGGTCTCTCTCTGGTCTCTCTCTCTGGTCTCTCTCTCTGGTCTCTCTCTCTGGTCTCTCGCTCTGGTCTCGCTCTCTGGTCTCTCTCTCTGGTCTCTCTCTCTGGTCTCTCTCTGGTCTCTCTCTGGTCTCTCTCTGGTCTCTCTTTCTGGTCTCTCTCTCTGGTCTCTCTCTCTGGTCTCTCTCTCTGGTCTCTCTCTGGTCTCTCTCTGGTCTCTCTCTCTGGTCTCTCACTGGTCTCTCTCTCCTGGTCTCTCTCTCTGGTCTCTCTCTCTGGTCTCTCTCTCTGGTCTCTCTCTCTGGTCTCTCTCTCTGGTCTCTCTCTCTGATCTCTCTCTGGTCTCTCTCTCTGGTCTCTCTCTCTGGTCTCTCTCTCTGGTCTCTCTCTCTGGTCTCTCTCTCTGGTCTCTCTCTGGTCTCTCTCTCTGGTCTCTCTCTCTGGTCTCTCTCTCTGGTCTCTCTCTCTGGTCTCCCTCTGGTCTCTCCCTCTGGTCTCTCTCTGGTCTCTCTCTGGTCTCTCTCTGGTCTCTCTCTCTGGTCTCTCTCTGGTCTCTCTCTGGTCTCCCTCTGGTCTCTCCCTCTGGTCTCTCTCTGGTCTCTCTCTCTGGTCTCTCTCTCTGGTCTCTCTTTGGTCTCTCTCTGGTCTCTCTCTGGTCTCTCTCTGGTCTCTCTGGTCTCTCTCTGGTCTCTCTCTCTGGTCTCTCTCTCTGGTCTCTCTCTCTGGTCTCTCTCTCTGGTCTCTCTCTCTGGTCTCTCTCTGGTCTCTCTCTGGTCTCTCTCTGGTCTCTCTTTCTGGTCTCTCTCTCTGGTCTCTCTCTCTGGTCTCTCTCTGGTCTCTCTCTCTGGTGTCTCTCTGGTCTCTCTCTGGTCTCTCTCTGGTCTCTCTCTGGTCTCTCTCTCTGGTCTCTCACTGGTCTCTCTCTGGTCTCTCTCTCTCTGGTCTCTCTCTCTGGTCTCTCTCTCTGGTCTCTCTCTCTGGTCTCTCTCTCTGGTCTCTCTCTCTGGTCTCTCTCTGGTCTCTCTCTGGTCTCTCTCTGGTCTCTCTTTCTGGTCTCTCTTTCTGGTCTCTCTCTCTGGTCTCTCTCTCTGGTCTCTCTCTCTGGTCTCTCTCTGGTGTCTCTCTGGTCTCTCTCTGGTCTCTCTCTGGTCTCTCTCTGGTCTCTCTCTGGTCTCTCTCTCTGGTCTCTCACTGGTCTCTCTCTGGTCTCTCTCTCTCTGGTCTCTCTCTCTGGTCTCTCTCTCTCTGGTCTCTCTCTCTGGTCTCTCTCTGGTCTCTCTCTCTGGTCTCTCTCTCTGGTCTCCCTCTGGTCTCTCTCTCTGGTCTCTCTCTGGTCTCTCTCTGGTCTCTCTCTGGTCTCTCTCTCTGGTCTCTCTCTGGTCTCTCTCTGGTCTCTGGTCTCTCTCTGGTCTCTCTCTGGTCTCTCTCTCTGGTCTCTCTCTCTGGTCTCTCTCTCTGGTCTCTCTCTCTGGTCTCTCTCTGGTCTCTCTCTGGTCTCTCTTTCTGGTCTCTCTCTCTGGTCTCTCTCTGGTCTCTCTCTCTGGTCTCTCTCTGGTCTCTCTCTCTGGTCTCTCTCTCTGGTCTCTCTCTCTGGTCTCTCTCTCTGGTCTCTCTCTGGTCTCTCTCTCTGGTCTCTCTCTCTGGTCTCTCTCTCTGGTCTCTCTCTGGTCTCTCTCTGGTCTCTCTCTCTGGTCTCTCTCTATGGTCTCTCTCTGGTCTCTCTCTGGTCTCTCTCTGGTCTCTCTCTGGTCTCTCTCTTGGTCTCTCTCTTGTCTCTCTCTGGTCTCTCTCTGTTCTGCATCCGGCCAATGTTTTGTTTAATGTTAAAGTATTTATGTCAGATTCAGTCTCATCGTAAATGCAGTTTAGTAAAACACATTTCTTACCTGTTCTGTTGATGGTTGAACCATGGACCCAGAGTAACATGGTCTTTCTCTCTGGTCTCTCTCTCTGGTCTCTCTCTGGTCTCTCTCTGGTCTCTTTCTGGTCTCTCTGGTCTCTCTCTCTGGTCTCTCTCTCTGGTCTCTCTCTGGTCTCTCTCTGGTCTCTTTCTGGTCTCTCTGGTCTCTCTCTCTGGTCTCTCTCTCTGGTCTCTCTCTGGTCTCTCTCTGGTCTCTCTGGTCTCTCTCTCTGGTCTCTCTCTCTGGTCTCTCTCTCTGGTCTCTCTCTCTGGTCTCTCTCTGGTTCTCTCTCTGGTCTCTCTCTCTGGTCTCTCTCTCTGGTCTCTCTCTGGTCTCTCTCTCTGGTCTCTCTCTGGCCTCTCTCTCTGGCCTCTCTCCGGCTTCTCTCTCTGGCCTCTCTCTGGTCTCTCTCTCTGGTCTCTCTCTCTGGTCTCTCTCTCTGGCCTCTCTCTCTGGTCTCTCTCTGGCCTCTCTCTCTGGCCTCTCTCTCTGGCCTCTCTCTCTGGTCTCTCTCTCTGGTCTCTCTCTCTGGTCTCTCTCTCTGGTCTCTCTCTCTGGTCTCTCTCTCTGGTCTCTCTCTCTGGTCTCTCTCTGGTCCCTCTCTCTGGTCTCTCTCTCTGGTCTCTCTCTCTGGTCTCTCTCTCTGGTCTCTCTCTCTGTTCTTTCTCTCTGGTCTCTCTCTCTGGTCTCTCTCTCAGGTCTCTCTCTCTGTTCCAACTCTCTGGTCCCTCTCTCTGGTCCCTCTCTGGTCTTTCTCTCAGGTCTCTCTCTCTGTTCCAAGTCTCTGGTCCCTCTCTCTGGTTCCTCTCTCTCCGGACCCTCTCTCTGGTCTTCCCTTGTATCTCCGTAGACTCCCGTTTTGAGACTCACTGGGTAAGATGGCGGCGCTCCTGTTCTTGCGTGCGTTGCTCTCCTGGGAGGCTGTGGTAAAGTCACACTGCTTTGGTGAAGAATGACAGAGCAGCTGCAGAAAAAAAGAGAGATCAAAGTCAAACAAACTCGTATCATTGAAGCTCCGAACATATTTTTTCACACCATTTCCTTCCCTCCTTTTGCATCTACTCCACAGGCAGATGTCAACGACCTCACACAAGTCTGGAGTGGAGCCTATTGTCCGCCGTGCTGTCAATTTCTCCATCAAAAGCCAGGTGTATTCTATTTTCTTTTCATTTTCGCAAACTTTTGATAGCTCTGCGATGGCGTCAATAGTATATTTTAAAGTAAATCGAACAGTTACCGAACAGTTAGAAATGGATGATAATATCTCAGAGCACACATTTGACGTTCTAAATCACAGGTCAAGTCTAAAATAAAGTTTAAAAAAGAAAGAGGAACGTGAAATGGTTTTGGAAAGCGCCTGTGAGCATAAAGATGGCTACAGACTTAAAGTTGTGACACAGACAACAGTCATAAGCATGTGTCTCTCTCTGGTCTCTCTCACTGGTCTTTCAGATCTCTCTCTCATTTGTCTCTGGTCTCTCTCACTGGTCCCTCTCTCTGGTCTCTCTCTGGTCTCTCTCACTGGTCTCTCTCACTGGTCTCTCTCACTGGTCTCTCTCACTGGTCTCTTTCAGGTCACTCTCACTGGTCTCTCTCTGGTCTCTCTCAGGTCTCTTTCAGGGTCTCTTTCAGGTCTCTCTCACTGGTCTCTCGCAGGTCTCTTTCAGTTCTCTTTGGTCTCTCTCTCTTGTTTCTCTGGTCTCTCACTGGTCCCTCTCTAATCTCTCTCTCTGGTCTCTTGGGTCTCTCTCTCTGGTTTCTTTCATGGGTCCCTCTCTGATCTTTCTATCTGGTTCCTTTGGTCTCTCTCTGATCTGTCTCTCCCTGTTCTCTATCTGATCTCTCCCTCTGGTCTCGCTCTGGTCTCTCTCTCTTTCTGGCCACCCTGTCTCGTATATTGGGTCTCTCTCTGGTCTCTTTCTGGTCCCTCTCTGATCTCTCTCTCTGGTCTCTTTCTGGTCTCTCTCTCTTTCTGGCCACCCTGTCTTGTATCTTGGGTCTCTCTCTGATCTCTCTCACTGGTCTCTCTTTCTGGTCTCTTGGGTCTCTCTCTGGTCTCTCACTGGTCCCTCTCTGATCTCTCTCTCTGGTCTCTTTCTGGTCTCTCTCTCTTTCTGGCCACCCTGTCTTGTATCTTGGGTCTCTCTCTGATCTCTCTCACTGGTCTCTCTTTCTGGTCTCTTGGGTCTCTCTCTGGTCTCTCACTGGTCCCTCTCTGATCTCTCTCTCTGGTCTCTTTCTGGTCTCTCTCTGAGCTCTCTCTCTGTTCTCTTTCTGGTCTCTCTCTGAGCTCTCTCTCTCTGTGTGTGAAATAGGTTGAAAATGTGTGTGTTTGAATAATTACACATTAACATTTAAAATTGATAATAGGTAGGTTTTTGTGATATTAGGGGTCTAGAAAAGAGTGACTTGGTGATCCAATAATGACTTTTTAAGGGTCAAATTGAGTCGAAAAGAAAAATTTGAGCCATTAAAAGAAGCTTCAAAGAAAAGAAAGGAAAAGAAAAAAATAAATCCTTCAGTTTTCTACACGTGAACACATATAGGAGATCAGAAACGGTCACAGGGCAGGTCAGTGTGAGTATTTTAAAGGAGACCTGTGAATAGCGTGGCAATAACACAAAGCTCTGACCTTGAACTGCTTGTGGAGGCGCGTTTTCCCAGCAGGCCGCGGGGTCAGCAGCTCATCCACGTAGCGGTGCAGGTGCGCGGCCGGTACCCGCGTGTCTCCGCACAGAACGGCTTCCACCAGCGCGTCGTGGATGAAGACGTATTGTTCCTTCAAACGCAGAAAAGAAAAAAAAAACAGTCGTCTTTGTGTGAAGAGAGAAGAAGAGACCGCGAGAACCTTCACCTCGGCCCTGCGCCCTCACACTTCTCTCTCTCATCTGGAATCTTCTCGCAGAACAATGGCCTTTGTGGAGGGAAAGAAATCTTATGACCGTCGCACAGTTAAATTAAGTTTAAACCAGAGCGGAGGTGGAGAGGACACGTATTTGAGAGTTCTTTAAGAGTCGTATCATGTTTGCTGTAGGTCTAAGTGGAAATTAACTATTTTTATTTTAAACGTAGACATTTCATTATAAACTACATACAAAATGAACTGAAATATACACTCACGCCCACACACACACACACACACACTGTGGCTGGTGGATAGCACTCTCGCTTCAATCCTGGTCTTAACAGGGCCTTTCTGAGTGGAGTTTACATGTTTTCCTCGTGTTTGGGTAGGTTTCCTCCGGGTGCTACGGTTTCCCCTACCACTAACAATATGCACAATAGGTCTGCCTTGCGCCTCCTGTTCGGCGACCCCGCTCCCATCGCGGTGTGGAGTGAGAGACAAATGCCTGCAACAATTGTGAACTGCTTTGAGACTCTGGCCTGGAAACTTATTTACTTGTTTTTCATTTCAATTCATTATTTTAGAGCAGCTCAAAAGACTTCAGCACAGAGCGAGGAGTGGGAGAGAGGTGTATGGTCAGAGAATGTTTAGGCCTGTGTCATGTGTGTGTGTGTGTGTGTGTGTGTGTGTGTGTGTGTGTGTGTGTGTGTATGCTTTAAATTTTGTTTTCTTGTTTTATCCGCTGTGGACTTTTAAATAAATGAATTTTTTCAGTCATGTGTCAGGATGGATCCATCTAACGCATGTGCAAATGATGCAGCCTCCGCTCCAAAAGTAACTTTTTTTCACCATTTTCAAAAGTTGATTTTGACCATTTTCAAAAGTACATGGTGATTTCAACTAGGGCTGGGCGATAAAACGATAACGATATATATCGCGATAGACATGTGTTCGATAACAATAGAGAATGGGGTCGATAGAATGTTCGATAGTTTAACTTAACTCCGTCAGGAAAAACAGGAAGAAAACACCGGAAGTAAAGCCAACTCATAAGCGCATGGCATTGTGGGGGATGTAGGCAGAGGCTTCTCGACCAATAACAGGCGAGCAGGAACCGCAAAACTTTCTGGGAAATGCAATAACAACAACCGCACCATGCGTAGCGTCCATGGATCTATAGCTCGTGTTTCAATGCCGTGTCAATGGTTATGCACGTACGTGCGCGGAATAACATGTGCGGCGGCAGAGGCAGTGGACAGACCCGATGTATTCGGCGAAAGCAAGAGATTCACTTTTTCCTCGGGAAGCATGTGCGGCACAGAGCCGCACGGAGCGGTCACGGGGACACAAGACCCTCAAACAGCTAAACCAGGACTAACAACGAGGGACACAGTGTGAACATATTCCTCCAGCCTCATCGCCCCGTGACTGTAAACAAGGCTGCTTAGGTTGGTTAGCGTTAGCCCACACAACAAATATATTTATTTAGGTTAAAAAAAAAAAAAACTCAATATATATCGTTATTGACCGATATGAATGACTTATATCGTGATATAGTTTTCAGCCATATCGCCCAGCCCTAATTTCAACCAGTGGGGGCGGGTCCCGACTCAAAAGTGGCCAAAATGACGTGCCCTGACATGCTGCAATACCACCCCGGGCCGATGGGGGTGGACCCGGAATAAGAATTAGCCAATGCTAACATATAGCATTAGCTGACCTCTCAAAAACGTCTTTACAGGATGGTCCAAAAGTCGGCTCTTGGCCCAGAGCTCTGTTCCACATGTGTGTCAATGCTGAGGGGGGTGGATTTTTTTGGACCAGTCTAGTTTAGTCACTGTCAAATTTTGAGGTCACTCGTTTAAATGAACAGGGCTCGTGCCGGCTGACGCATGCGCAGATGCGTTTCTTCACATTTTCCAGCCCCCGTGGCCATTTTGAAACTGCCCATAGACAGCGGAAGTTGTGGCACATTAGTTAGAACGGCGGAGATAGGCGTGACTACGTCCGTTAATATTCACAGTCTATGGTTTAAATACACAGGGAGACACCGGTGAATCAAATGGGACAGGAAGAAGAATTCAAAAAGGCTAAAGTAAACCAGTGAGTAACCCAAAGCCCACAAACCGAGACGTCTTCAGCCACAGACCCAACACATGCCTTCATGCTTTCACCGATGCTTTAACAAAGTAGAAAAAATACTTTTGTTTGCGGCCCGCATGTTAAGCCTGCGTTCAGCTTGTATCCGCTAGCGTTGCGGCACACAAAAGAAACTCGCACTGTGTGTTTACAAAGAATGCTGTTCTGTTGAATGCAGTGTTGTTTTCCAATGGCGCTATTTTACAAGGAAAACAGAATCAGAAAATGTAGTTATTCTTCTCTGGGATGAAATGTATGTTTTGAAGACATTCCTGACGAGTTACAAGAACGTCAGTGTGAATTCATTTTACGACACATATATCGCCCCAATTCAACCAAAGAATCGTCAGTGTGTCTTTGGTGTGTCAACGTAGACGCACAGGTTTGGTCACAGAATAGCTTTTCATTACAGTGAGTCTGATAATTTACACCGCGGCTCAGAAACTCAATTATTTGCTGTATTTTACTGCGTGTTTGTGTGTGTGCAAAATAAAAGAACATCAGAGCAAACAGAACTATGCAGATGCAGGGATTCTCTTCTTCTTCTTTTGACATTAACAGTAGAGAAAGCAAACGTTCTCTACTGGAAAAACAGGAAAACAAAGAATCAAGCAATTTTTCCCTGTTTTTATCTGTGACTTTTTATGATCAATGATGTATTTGATCAAATATGAGTTTGACATGATTGCTTTATTTTTCCGTGAACAAAAGGAGTCCAGCAGCTTGGATTTAAACTTGACAAAAAAGCGATTCATTATTCGTGGGGAAATTTCAGCAGTAGCAGCAGTAGCAGCAGCAGTAGCAGTAGCGGTAGAAGCAGCAGTAGCAGTAGCAGCAGTAGCAGCAGTAGCAGCAGCAGCAGTAGCAGTAGCAGCAGTAGCAGAAGCAGCAGTAGCAGCAGCAGCAGTAGCAGCAGTAGCAGTAGCAGCAGTAGCAGAAGCAGCAGTAGCAGTAGCAGCAGCAGTAGCAGCAGTAGCAGCAGCAGCAGTAGCAGCAGTAGCAGCAGCAGCAGTAGCAGTAGCAGCAGTAGCAGAAGCAGCAGTAGCAGTAGCAGCAGCAGTAGCAGCAGTAGCAGCAGCAGCAGTAGCAGCAGTAGCAGCAGCAGCAGTAGCAGCAGTAGCAGAAGCAGCAGTAGCAGAAGCAGCAGTAGCAGCAGCAGCAGTAGCAGCAGTAGCAGTAGCAGCAGTAGCAGAAGCAGCAGTAGCAGCAGTAGCAGCAGCAGCAGCAGTAGCTGTGTCCACTCACCTCAGTTTGGACCAGGTAGTTCCTCTGAGTCCTGATGTGTTTGAGGAAGCCCGTTATATTGACCGTTCCCTCGACTGTGACCTGCCTCAGCATACTGTCCAGGACGATGTAGGTTCCCGTCCGGCCCACTCCGGCGCTAGGCAACAGCACCAGACACAAGTTTAGCCCCACCGCACGTCAGAACACCCCACTCGCAATATTTACAGCAATCATAGCATTTTGTCGTGGACCTACGAAAGCATAAGAATACGGAGTACGCAGCAAAACAAACCGGTCTGACCACTCTTCAAAAGACGTCTTGTGACTTTGTCTTTGTACTCAAACTTTGGAGCAGTAATTGTAAATAAAATCACTATCTCATATACTACATAAAAACAGGAAATGGCTTGTAATCAAAACAATTCAATTAACGCTGTTTTTTTTCTCACATGGCGATCGTCGTGAGGCTGTTTTTGCATACGGCCGGATCGACGCTGCGCAAGTGTTTCTAAAGAATAGATCAGATAAAACTGTATTGATATCACAACAGAGAAATGTACATGATACAAGATCACTCAGGGTGTGCAAAAGACACTAAATATCTATAATATATAACATTTTAAAAATATAAGGGGTTTCTTATGTCTTTTTTGTGGCTTTTTGTATGGTCCTTTTATTATTTTTTATTGTTATGTACTGTAAATGTGGTTAAATACATATAAGTAAATAGGTTTATAAATGTGGTTTTATCCTATTTGATTTTTAATGATGTTACTGTTTTACTGTGGATGTCTTTTATTGTGCAGCACTTTGCAAACTGTTTATGAAATGTTCAATATAAATAAAGTGGATTGGATTATGTGCAATTAAGTGACTATAGCTGTGCAAAGTAACTCCAGGATCGCTTTGCCGTGCGGCACTTTCTGTTGTGTTGTGTTGTGAAACGAGGTCTAGTGAATCCTGATGTCGCGTCCATCAAAGAACTGCTGCTTCTGCTCTGGTCCTGCTCTGGTCCTGCTCTGGTCCTGCTCTGGTCCTGCTCTGGTCCTGCTCTGGTCCTGCTGGTCCTGCTCTGGTCCTGCTCTGGTCCTGCTCTGGTCCTGCTGCTTCTGCTCTGGTCCTGCTCTGGTCCTGCTGCTTCTGCTCTGGTCCTGCTCTGGTCCTGCTCTGGTCCTGCTGCTTCTGCTCTGGTCCTGCTCTGGTCCTGCTGCTTCTGCTCTGGTCCTGCTCTGGTCCTGCTCTGGTCCTGCTCTGGTCCTGCTCTGGTCCTGCTCTGGTCCTGCTCTGGTCCTGCTCTGGTCCTGCTCTGGTCCTGCTGCTTCTGCTCTGGTCCTGCTCTGGTCTTGCTGCTTCTGCTCTAGTCCTGCTGCTTCTGCTCTGGTCCGGCTCTGGTCCTGCTCTGGTCCTGCTCTGGTCCTGCTCTGGTCCTGCTCTGGTCCTGCTGCGGTCCTGCTGGTCCTGCTGCTGCTGCTTCTGCTCTGGTCCTGCTCTGGTCCTGCTCTGGTCCTGCTCTGGTCCTGCTGCTTCTGCTCTGGTCCTGCTCTGGTCCTGCTCTGGTCCTGCTCTGGTCCTGCTGCTTCTGCTCTGGTCCTGCTCTGGTCCTGCTCCTGTCCTGCTCTGGTCCTGCTGGTCCTGCTCTGGTCCTGCTCTGGTCCTGCTCTGGTCCTGCTCTGGTCCTGCTCTGGTCCTGCTCTGGTCCTGCTCTGGTCCTGCTCTGGTCCTGCTCTGGTCCTGCTGCTTCTGCTCTGGTCCTGCTCTGGTCCTGCTCTGGTCCTGCTGCTTCTGCTCTGGTCCTGCTCTGGTCCTGCTCTGGTCCTGCTCTGGTCCTGCTGCTTCTGCTCTGGTCCTGCTCTGGTCCTGCTCTGGTCCTGCTGCTTCTGCTCTGGTCCTGCTCTGGTCCTGCTCTGGTCCTGCTGCTTCTGCTCTGGTCCTGCTCTGGTCCTGCTGCTGTTTTTGTATTTTTCCTCTATTCCATTCAGATATGCGCGTCAAGTATGATTAACAAATATGTCAATTGGTGCAAGTGCATTTGGTTTAAGTGCATTCTGTCATCAAATATTTGCTTCTGGATCCATTACCATTTCTCACTTGAGCCGAGGAATTGAATTCTGCTGGAAAAAAACAAAACTCGATGAATACTACTCAGGGCTGGGGGAGCTGACTTCCAGACCACAATAATGAAATCTATCTAACCAGTTTCTCGCTGTATCTGTCACATCCGTAGGTGATCTTTTTCAGACAGAAAAGTCAAAAGAGAAAGGACCAAACCCAATCAGCTAATCACTTTCGAGCCCAAAGTGTCAAATAGTGAAAGATATGTTTTCTTTTGAGAAGAGTACAGCATATTAGGTATTGTTGTTAAGTTATGTTTGATTATACATTATTATATGCAAATGTATATATATATATAGCATTGGCCTCAAGGCCTGAAGGTCTTCGGTTCAATTCCCACCTCTACACCTTCTCCACCGACTCCCACTGATGACTGCTGTCGTTGTGTCCTTGGGCAAGACACTTAACCCCACTTTGCCCAAAAGCCCCCACTGAAAGATCAAGGCTATGCTCACAGTCAGAGAGCAGCCGTCCTCCTGTGGACTCACCACCTGCAGAGGATCAGTGAGGGGCTGGTGCTATGAGACTTGGGTGGCATCTCTGACTGCCACCCCCCTGACCCAGAAATGGATTAAAGGGTAGAAAATGGATGGATGGATGGATGGATGGATGGATGGTATATAGCAGTGGTTCTCAAACTTTTCACACCAAGTACCCCCTCAGAAAATACTTGCCTCTCCAAGTACCACCACAAATGACCAACACTACACAGTAGCGTAATAAGCCTAAGTATTCATCAAAAACAAGGCAGAGGTTTCATTCCTAAAGAAGTATATTTAATGTAATATTTTACACAGTTTCAACAGTAAGACTGCGCTTAAATATAGGAAAAAAGAAAAAAAAATTGATTGATTGATTAAATAATGATTCAATTAAAACGTTTCATTCATTGCGAACTGCAAAGCCTCACTGTGAGTGATATTCTGGAGTGGGATCTTTGTCCAGAGAAGGTTTGGACTCTGGTGCACTTTAGTTTCTAAGGCTTGCTCTGCTGCCCTCTTACATCTGTCGTTTACTCACAGAGACATGTTCATATGGTTTGGATCAAATGATCTTTTGTTGCTCTCTGTTCCTTTTGCAGAGAACTGGGAAAAAAAACCGTTTGTTTTTGCTGCTCCTTCTACATGGAACGTGTTACAAAAAGACTAGAAATGATCTGATCTTATTTCCTTGAATGCTTTTAGATCCAGATTGAGACTTCTTCAGTGAAATGTAACTGTTTTCATAATCCGTAATTTTAAGAAATTGTGTGTTAGTGTTGTATAATCTGTATGTGGCTGTTTTATAATCTGTATGTGACTGCTTTATAATCTGTAATTTTACATAATTTTTGTACACGAAAAAGAGGGTTCTCATTGACTGCCAGCCATTTTTGATGACTTCACTGATTTTTAAGACTCACAGAATATTGTGTGCTATGAAAAATATGAAACCAGAGTCTGAAAGACAGGACTGTCTACTTTCAGCAGCAAAAAGAAGTTTGTTCTTAGTTTGTTTCGTTCTCCTGTGATCTCAAGTCGAAAAGAGGAGAGTGTGACAAAAAGCACCAGTCTTTGAAAAAAGTTGAGAAAATGAGGTGTTTGTGAAAACAGACGAACTGCAGAAAAGTGATTGTAAAACTATTTAGTTTGACTTTAGCATCTCCTCAAACATGTCCAGGATCTTACATGTTTGAAAACAGCAACAAGTTATGAGAAAGTGTTTTTGATGTAAAATAATAAAATATTTATGGCACACACACATCCACAAAGTGTTGCTCGAATGTTTCAAAATGTACTCATCCAAAAAATGTCAAAATGTACATATTAAAAGTAGAGCCCATGAAAAACTATGGCAGAAAGAATGTCCAGTATTCATCCATTAGGTGGCGCTGTATTTATGTCAATAACAGTAAATCAAAGAATAAAATTACAATGATAAA
This sequence comes from Knipowitschia caucasica, assembly GCA_964034765.1. Taxonomy (NCBI): domain Eukaryota; kingdom Metazoa; phylum Chordata; class Actinopteri; order Gobiiformes; family Gobiidae; genus Knipowitschia; species Knipowitschia caucasica. The sequence goes on along the minus strand of OZ035824.1, from coordinate 8,268,191 downwards.
CACTATACATGACCATATATCAAAGTGAATACTTATACTTATAGTATAAGTGCAAGAGAATACTGTTGTGTGTCTTTGTGTGTTTGGGCATGCATGTATGTGCGTTTATGCACGCGTTTGTGTGTGTCTGTGTGGTTACATCTACAGAGCGTCCGTTTAGTCCAGCGAGCGCTGTGACCATAACTGGACTTTGACGCTGGCTCCTGGTGCACTCAGTGATAGTTTTAGCAATAGTCCACTTTTCTGTGGCTTTTTTGGGGTGCACCGCTGGTCTGCTGCCCTGATCCTCCACATGGTCTGCTGCCCTGACCCTCCACATGGTCTGCTGCTCTGACCCTCCACATGGTCTGCTGCCCTGACCCTCCACATGGTCTGCTGATATGACCCTCCACATGGTCTGCTGCTCTGACCCTCCACATGGTCTCCGTCAGCTCTGGAGACACATTTACTGCTCAAACTGCCTCCAAATGTAGCCTGACCCTGACTATTTTACTCCATGTCTGCTTCACCTTTGTCTCTCCTGCTCAGAGTGCTCAGACAGTGATCTTTGACCAAACCAGGGAGTTCTGCTGCCACCTGCTGGCTTAATAAAATACTGTCTACAGCCAAACCCCAGACTGTATGATACAGGGGACACAGACTGACAGGAAAAGATTGAAAAACAATGTTGTCCTCAAATGACATCCATGGCTGTCAATGAGTTAATTCCTGGTAAAAAAAAAAATGCAGAATTTTTTTTTTTTTCACTGATTCTTTGGCGCGGTGGCTGAGTGGATAGCACTCTCGCCTCTCAGTAAGAAGGTCCTGGGTTCGAATCCCGGTTGGACCAGGGCCTTTCTGAGTGGAGTTTGCATGTTCTCCCCGTGTCTGCGTAGGTTTCCTCCGGGTGCTCCGGTTTCCCCTACCACTAAAAATATGTACAATAGGTCTGGCATGTGCCTCCTGAACTGGTGAGCCCGCTCCCAAAAATCACAATTGTAAACCGCTTTGAGACTCCGATGTGCAGTGAAAAGACGGTATATAAATAAAGATTACTTACTAAAGATTACTTGCGTACCCCTAGTGGTACGCGTACCCCAGTTTGAGAAACACTGGTATATAGAGCTTGACTTCTGAAACTAAGCAGGGCAGGGCCTGGTTACTAGTGTGACGGGAGACCTCTGGGAACACCAGGTGCCACAGTGAGGCGGCTATAAAGTGTTTTGTCCTTGGGCAAGACACTTCACCCACATTGCCTAGAATGAGTCTGGTGTGTGTGAATGGTCGCTGGTGGTCGGAGGGGCTTCTGTCAGTATGCCCCAGAGCAGCTGTGGCTACACTGGTAGTTAATAACCATTGTGAACGAGTGAATGAAAAATGACATGACATTTCTGTCCCACCTGCAGTGCACCACCAGCGGGCCCATGTCCTCCGTCCGGGCTGTGGAGGACTTGCGGATGAAGCTGAGCAGGGGCAGGGCCAGCTCTGGGACCCCCATGTCGGGCCACTGAGTGTAGTGGAAGTGGGTGACTGTCCGCTCACTGCTGCGGCCTTTCTGAGAGCCCTGTGGAGGAGCAGCTCTAATCAGTCATCTTCATATTTGATAGAACATGTGTGGTCCATCTATACACAGCAGACATGTCCAAACTAAGGCCCGAGAGCTAATTGCGGCCCGCTGTGTCATTTTCTGTGGCACACTGCTTTGCTGACCCTAAAATAGCCGTTGTAATCATAAACATTCATTCCGTATCAACCAGCCAACTTCATCTCTGTCAATACAGACATGATTTACCTCATTGTAAAGCTCAGAACTGCTTCAATTGTGTCACTGATTATTTGATTGTGATCAAGGCTAAAAAATACATAGATAAAGTGAAAGCCAGATCCTGTCAGACTTCTGAAGCTAAGCTGGACAGGGCCTTGTTAGTACTGTGATGGGAGACCTCTGGGAAAACAGGGCGCCAAAGGGAGGCGGCTGTAAAGTGCCAAACTATCGATGTGTCCTTGGACTCTTCACACACATGGCGTTTGTGTGAATGATTGGTGGTGGTTGCCTCCATTCTGTCTGTCAGTCCCAGGGCAGCTGTGGCTACAGTAGTAGCTTATCATCACTACAGAGTGTACAGAGTGAATGAATAATTACATCTGAAGCGTCTTGGATTTTCTAAAAAAGCGCTATACAAAACATCAATGCATTTATAATTTGTTACATTAAGCCAACTTCAGCTCTGTCATATGTGAATCACTGTGGAAATGTCATATCAAAATCAAAGCTGAGAACATTATGAATCCAGTCAAAACAGTTTTACAATATGGATCATCTGCCTCTGGTCAAGTCTAGTTTACCAAAGTGACCCTCTCACTAAAAAGTTGGATCTACAGTGTATGATCTTCACCTTCTTGGCGCTGGTGTTCCTGATGCTGAAGGTTCTGATGGTGTAAAAGGCCAGCTGTTTGGAGCTCTTCACCGTCACCAGGAAGCTGCCGTACTCCTCCTGACCTTCATCTGGCCAGTACTGGTCACACTTTCTCTGAGGGAGGCACCACACACAGCAGTAGAAAACTGGGTTAGTGAATACTTACAAAGGTCTTATTGATCTGCAGGAAACTGTGATCATGATTGTGCTTTACGTGATCGAAACATGTTCTGTACATGTCAAAGTATTTCCTGTAGATGACTCACTCTTCCGTTCTCCACCAGGTTCGTGATCATGACGACGACTCCTACGTTTTGTTCCCAGATCATCCTCCAGAAGTCCTCCGTGCTGGATCTGAGCGGCCCCTGTGCTGCAATGTACATCTTTGGCTTCTTAAAACCCTGAGAAACACATTAAATATTCATTTCAATGTCACTATACAACTCTGTGCATTGAAACTAATGTGCCACCACTTTTGCCTTCTGTAGGGCTTTTTCAAAATGGCCGCGGGGCAGGAAAATCGCATTTTCCGGCACTATCCCCATTCATTTACTGAGTTCATAAAAAATACCACAACAGCTAAACTAGACTGGTCCAAACTTTTGGCCGACTTTTGGACCATCCTGTAAAGCCGTTTTTGAGAGGAAAGAAGACAGCCTACAAAAGCATTGGGTAATTCTCTTTCCAGGTACAGCCCCATCGGCCCGGAGAGAGATTGAAGGCATGTCAGTGCACGTGCTCATGGACCTTTTTGAGCTGGGACCCGCCCTCACTGATGCAAACCCAGAACCTTCTTTCTATGAAGCAAGAGCTCTAACCACTCAATATACTGAATGTTTGTCTTTAAATAAAGCGATACATATATTTGTTTGTTCAAATTAATTGTGAATTTTGTTTTTAATGAGCTCTTTATGTAGAGCATATATTGTAATTGAAACTCAACAAATTGTAGTTTTTAATATCTGGTATATGGTTTATACTAGATAAGTTATAGAGACAATTGTGACCTATTCTTTTTTTAAATGTATTGGTCCCAAGTGCGTAGGCATATACTGTAGGTACAGGTTGCGATTGAATTTCCTGGGGTATTTTTTTCTTCACATTTTAGACAATATTTTGTTGTCACGTATTTTAAGCCAGCCTGAAGGTTATCACATCCCCTCCCAAAAAAATAATAATACAAAGTCTGAAAAACTAATCAAGGATAATGTTTTGTGAAAAGTTGAGGTTGGTTTGTCAAGTGATTTCAGCTACAACTGACTGGAGGAATAAAGTCAGCGGAGGGCAGCAGCCAATCAGAACGCGAATAGAGTCTCGACCTTCGTGAGGCTGACGGAGTGAAGAGCCTTGTGCCACAGAACGAGAGCTCCTCCAAACACTCTCACCAACTTGACTGCCACTCAGGGCTATTGTCGCTTGTCCTTTTCACAAATCCCACAAGAAAATACTGAAGATGTTCAAACATTCTTGATGGTGTGGGACTCACTGGCATAATTGGATAATTCTTTGAATACTGGAGGTGAGTCAGAATGAGTAGTAAACGTGCTGGTTGGGAGGGAAAGCACATATGTCATGATTTTGCATCAGTCAAGTGGCAGTTTGTGAAGCGCATGGAACCACTACACAAATGACAAAAACAACACATAAAATGCCTGGTACACAATGTTTTTCTTTCATCTAAAAGAGCCAAGACGAGAGCACTCCAGCCTGATTCTCTGTGGTTTTGATTGTAAGTAAGTATGGAGCTTAAGTGTAACTTCAGACTGGTAGACTACCCGCGCACGTCATCGTCAAGTTTGCCCCTTACTTTCTCTGCTTATTACATTAGTTTTGTCAACTCCCTGTCAGCCAAGTCTGCAACCACCCCCTCCCGTGATGACAGTGATGACCCGGGACATTTAAGGACATTTAATAACATTTAATTTGTCATCCCACTCCCATGGACCAATAGCATCTGGGGCTGGTGGGAGAGCCTCACGTCCTCTGGGTCTGGCCTTCCTCATGCTTGTCTTTGTATGTACATGTATGAACAAATTCTGGTCTCTATATATGTATTGTGGAACTATACATACATTTAGTTCATCCCCAATTTATTAAGTCACAATAGACACTGGTGTCAACATTCGTATAGCGCGTTTCACAGATCAAGGTCCAGAGATGTATTATGTTATTATGTATTAAGGGGCCACCTGCCGCATCTGGGCCAGCTCTGATTGGTCAGAATGGGAAGACATCCTGGAGACCTGGGGTTTGTCAAAGTCCCGTAAAGCACATGCGTATGAAAACTTTTGTTGTGGCAAAGGCTGAAGAGAGAGATATTTTAGATATCTATACTTCCTCCTGTGTGAGACAATCCCAGTTTCTTTGGTCACCTTTAACTTTTAAGTCTTTTGACCAAGCCACGTACATCACTCTGCGAGTTTGGGTTGAATCGAAACCTCCTCATTTGAACAAGCATCAGTAGAAATGTACAGTGTCACATGCACCTTTCGTTTCTATAATGGAAAGACGTTGTGACGGTGCGATTCAACGTTGAAAGAATACACACGTGAACGTACATTGACAAAGTTTGCGTTTATGTAATCGCTGGTCCTTCCCTCTTTGTCTGTGAGAGGACAAAGGTGAACTCGGCTGTGGTCATCTGGGGAAAGACACACAAATCCATAGTTATTGTTCATAAAATCTATATTGATCATGTCCAAATGATGATCTTATTATAAACATATATTCTACTTGTATGACTCACATGCCAGGATGTTGCTGTATCTGTTCTTGGCCTTGTTTTCGGGGTGATTGGAGATGTCAGCGGTCAGTCCCATGTCCACCGTGCACACCTGCGCCTCCTGCAAAACCACAAATAATTCAATGTATTCTTGTATAGCCCTAAATCACAACAGTAGTTATCTCGAAGGACATTTGGTCACAGTTGATTATTAGGTTTTCATTTTTGTATTGTAATGTAACACTTGATGGAGCAGAACAATGAGAACATGGGGTCTCCAACCTCTGGCTCGAAGCGACTAGTGACTCGCCGCCCCCTTCCACGGTTGTTTTCAAAGCCCCCCATTGAAAACAACCATGAAGTCAGATCCAGAGCACTAACCAGAGGAGACCTTAACATACAAAGACACAGTACCAAATTCAGCCAAATGGTGGCGTCCATCAGAGGCACAACGTTATGGAACACTTTGCCGGAACACATTCGAAACTGTGGGACCTACCTATAAATTAGAAATAATTAGCTTCCATGTCTAATTCACCAGTCTGGAAATCACGGTAACTATTTTTAAAATTTCTGCACACATTTCTACATCCAAATCTGCAGTGAAAGAATGCTAAGTGTCTGCCGGATGCACCAGACTGGACTCCCTGGACCGTAGATCTAGTCCCCCGCCTGCTGTTGGGACTTGGCGGTTCTGTGAGCCGCCTCGAGACGACTGTTGTTGTGCGTTTGGGCAATAGAAATAAAATGTATTTGATTTGTATTGATTTGATGTCCCAAGTGCAAGTGCTGTATTATTTGTCTTTGCATTGTTGCACTTGGATTGAAAAATGAGGCCCTAAAACTTTGAAATGTCCGTATTGTTGGTTAAAGAGCCTAACCCTAAATTCCTATATACATACTTTTGTTTGTCTCAAAGATCCACCTTTAAGAAAAAATAAAAATGAAAACTGCACAGACAAGCTTTAGCAAACTCAGCCAAAATCCATGACAATATTTTGGCTATTGGGATCTTTGTGAAGTGAATGCCTTTGCAGAGATGGAGATCACAGCCTTACCTCATAACTCTCCTTCAGGATCTACAAACAGGAAGTGAGGAAGCAGCCAGACGACCAGCCAGACGTTTCCATGACAACACAAAGCACAGCAATGATGCAGAATCATTACACACACGACTATTAGAAGCACAAGGCGACAGAGTTTGGGGGAAAGATTGTCCTAAAATTACCCGTTAGCCATAGATTCTTCAGAGCAGGACTGGGACTGAATGTGTGTGCTTTACTTTTTAGACAAACATATGCAACACAAGTTCAGTTACAGCTTTTATTCCTATTTCAATATTATTTATTGACCGTTTATTTAGCCAGGGAGGTCCCAGGAAACATATACTTGAATCTCTTCCCTGTATCTCAATATGGCTTTTCTACCAACGACCTCTAAGATTTTCCTTCAAAGACTAAGGCCCCATTCACATCGTGAACTTGGCAGACACTGTGTGATTATCGCCTGATTTTTTGTTGCCCGACAATTTTTAGATCATAGCAAAATTTGTGTTATCCGTTCGGGTGACTTAGAGTGTGTGGAGGGTTATGAGGTGCGATTACCGCCGCAACCGCAAAAGTTTTAATAAAGGATATAGTACATTCTATGCAGAGGCTAAAACACACACACTCACGCGCACACACACACACATTCATACACATACGGCCTCTCTCTCTCATAGACACACACACACACACACTCACAGACTCTCTTTTGCACACACACACATGCACATAAACAAAAACACATACACACGCTCTCACATACACACACATGCACTCTCTCATGCACACACAGACACACAATAACACACACTTCACTGCCAATCAGTTGTCAAGACTTCCATGTGGAGAATGAAAATGTTTGATTCTTTTCCTGACACAAACATATTCGACTTTATTTACACACACAGATATTCCCTCGCCTCAGATGCTCTTCACACACACACAACAGGAATCTCGTGTGAAGTCGTACCTCAAACTCCCGTTGGAAACCTTGAGTGTCGTGGAGATCGGCCACATGTTTCACAAAGTCTGTCACCGAGAACGCCGACTGTTTGTCTGAGAAAAGATCATGAGAAAGAGAAGAACGTGTTGACATTGGGCCACGAAGCTACAAGACTGTTTCTCTGAGGATCACTCTGTACGAGGTGCAGGAGACTGTAAAATATTTGTTTTTTTAACATACAGATGCTCCCATAATATGTAAAAAAACTGGATTTTTTTGTTATTTTCTTGGCATTTGGATGATAATGAGCCTATAACAAGCCAGAAAGTGATGAAGAATTGTGTTGCTAACTGTTGCTAGCTGTGGTAACTTGTGTTTGCGTATGTAAGGTACGTCATAAATATATTGCATTATGATTATTATTAATATAAATGACAATCAAATGGATGTAATTTGCACAAACATATGTCCCTTTCTATCAATCAATCCTTTCTCTTTATTTATAAAACATCCTAAAAGTCATTCACTTACTAATTCCTATGATTTGTAAGCGTTTGGTGAAAGGGAACTCTGAGGAGGCTACATTAGCTTACAGACAGGACCCCGCTTCTAAACACAAATTTAGACACGGTGGTGCGGTGGATAGCACTCTCGCTTCTCAGCAAGAAGGTCCTGGATTCGAATCTCGGTTGGAACAGGGCCTTTCTGAGTGGAGTTTGCATGTTCTCCCTGTGTCTGCGTAGGTTTCCTCCATGTGCTCCGGTTTCCCCTACCACTAAAAACATGCACAATAGGTATGAATGTAAATGAGAGAGTGAATGGATGGTGTTGATTGGGGGCTTTGATGCGCCAGTGTGTTCGGCGACTCGCTTCCGTCATCACCGTGTGTGGAATGATTGGAACAATATCTGAACAGTGTAAAGCGCTTTGGGTGACCTTGGTCTGTAAAATGCGCTATACAGTATACATAAACATTACTTACTTACTTACTTACTTAAATTACTGCTCCAGCGCCTCATCTCACTCAGTGCACCTCAGTGGCTAATGGGGATCTTAATAAACCAAACTAAACTAAACCATGGTCTGGCATTGAGAGATACTAGTCCTTTGTAGCCTGGCTCGCAAAAGACTACCATACTTTCTGCACTATGGCGCGCAAGAAAGTCCTGGGTCTGATTCCACCTCCAGGTCTTTCTGTGTGGAGTTTGCATGTTCTTCCTGTGTCTGTGTAGGTTTCCTCCAGGTGCTCCTGTTTCTCCTACCATTAAAAACATGTGCTATAGGTCTGAATGGATGGTGTTGGTTGGAGGCTTTAATGCCCAAATGTGTTCGACGTTGCGCTTCCGTCATCACCGCATGGAGTGAATGGAATAATATGTGAACTCAGATTCAGATGAATTTATTTGCCATTTGCAGTAAAACCACATAGGAAAAACTGTGCAAGACTACCCCAGTGTGCACACACACCAGACCTCTTGCCACGGCGCCATCTTTACGGCTCTGGACAATTAAAAAGCGCTTTGGGAGACCTTGGTCTGTAAAATGCTCTCTCTAAATAAAAATAACGTACACAATATAAGGCGCAACTTTTATATATATTTATTTATAGATTCACATCCAAATTATGGACTTACTAGAGGTCATAGCTTTTATACTGAACAGTGGTCAATGGTCTCTCTTTATGTACATATTGTAAGGTGAATTAAAGGACAACCAGTCGGACGTTAACCAGCAAACCAACATTTGTAAACATGCCCTCCTGAGCAGGACCCATCTTGACGCACATCTAAGAGACGACCAGGTCAACCAGAGGACATCATCGGTCACCGAGACCATAAGTGTCAACCAAGGCCATAAACCGAGCCCCAGAACAAACATCTTTGTGCCTTTCTGCCTGGCAGAGATCAGAGATCAATAATCTGCTCACTCCCGGGACATTCCACGGCTCTGAGACAATCTGTGACTCACCCACGGCGCTATGGCGCCCCCCAGTGGACACTGAATACTATCACACCCGGTCGGACAGTCTAAACCAGCCATTCCCAAACTCAGTAACACCGAGGCCCCCTTAAAAATCTGACGGGTCTGCGTGGCCCCCCAAAATAATAACCAAGAAGACAACATTAAGAATAGGCTCTTCTGGTTATTTTATTTTGGGGAAATAGCCTCTGCTACAAACATTGTAATACAAAAATGATTACAGTGGATTATTCAAGTCAAATAATGAACACAAATATTTTAAAATCACAAACAAAACATTATAAATTTAACATTAAATAATCATATTATTTTTTTTATGACCTCCCGCGGCCCCCCTGCAGTACCCTCGCGGCCCACCAGGGGGCCGCGGACCCCACTTTGGGAGACACTGGTCTAAACAATCACCCGCGAAGCCATTATTCGGATAACCTGTATTGTGCCCTACACGTGTGTATCGTGTAGGGTAATAATATGTTATTGTAACTTATTGTAGTATAAATTTGGTAGTGTGGATCGGCGGGTCTCCGGATCAGAGGCTCGCCGTTGCACACAAGTGCTTTTATTTTTAGGGCACCAGCAGAGTTTGAAAACTTCTGCACAGATCCAACTAACTTTGCCTCGAGTCAGTCTTATAATCTAATAGGTAGTGAATGCGTAAATCGGCCAGTGATATCCGAGACTTAAAAACACGACGCTTAAATGATTGAGTTAAAGTTAACGTGAATTTATTGACTACAAAAATGAAGATAGGAAATATAACAAAAGGGATTTTTGGTCACATTAAACAGAAGTTGTATACATTTCATTTGAATCACACATCCAACAAAAGAACAGTCTTACTTTGAGCCGTTCAAGGTAGGTGGGTGATGAAAAGAGGACGAGGGAGGATGGAGATGAAGGGATGATGATGGAGAATAGGGTGGAAGTATGTTCTCCTCCACGTGGTCTCTTTGTCCGGGCAGGCGGGAGATACGAAGCCAGCGATGCAGTCCGACTTTGGGTCCGTGCATATACAACTCAGTCCGGAGTGAGTTGCGTGCGTAGAGTCCAGAGCCAGGAAAGAGGCTGGTGGTGGAATAGTTCATAAAATCCGAGCCAGGAAGGAGGTCTGTGTTCGGAGTGGGAGTACAGGCCCGAGATGGTGGCGGGCGTAGGCCGTGTAGGAGATACGTACCAAAAAGGATGGTTGCGATAGTGATTTCGGGAAAAACCAAGAGAAAGAATTCACTGCATTGTGCGTGTTTATATTGACTTCAAAAAGGGGACGTCATCCATGTGCGTCTTCCCTGACAACCCTCTCACAACAGACAGTTTACAAGGGAAACACGCAGGATTAATACAGACGATCATAACACATGTACAAACACACACCGCATTTCCTTACTCGACAATGATACACACATGTAGGGCACGGTACAGACGTATTGGGATGATACTGAGTCCGGAGCTGGTCTACACAATGTCCGTGCCGGGTGTGATAGTGTTCAGTGTCCACTGGGGGGCGCCAGAACGCCGTGGGTGAGTCTCAGGTTTGTGGAATGTCCCATGAGCGATAGTGGGTGAATGATACCTGATCTCTGTCTGGCAGAACGGCACACCGATGTTTGTTCTGCTGTTTTATTGCCCCTCTGTCTGTCTTCTTGCAGTGTCCTGGCAGATGTTTGGCCTTCCATTGAACTCGTAGTTTCTTTGAAGTCTCCGGAGCTCGGGAGGGGCATGTTTACGAAAAGGGCTGCTATTCACGCTCGACTGGCGCCTGCCCTCTTTCTCACCTTACAATCGTTATCAGTAATGTAAATGCGTTGTGCGCCTGTACATGTGTTATGAATGTTGGTATTAATCCTGCATCTGATTGTGGATGTCTGCATGATGTGTTTTTGCCTTGGGACATGTTGGTCCAGAGAGACGCACAAGGATGACGTCACGGACGCGCCCCCTTTAGAAGTCAATATAAGCACACACAATGCATTAACTCTTTCTCTTGGCTTCCCCCTGTAATCACTATAACAGCCTTCCCTTCGGCGTCCCGCGGTACGTGTCTCCTACTACGGCCGCGCCTGTACGCATTGGGGCCTTCCACTCCGCGAGCACAGCCCTCCTTTCTGGCTCTGGACCTCACGAACTATCCCACCATCAGCCTCTTTTCTGGCTCTGGACCCTACGCACGCAACGCATTCCGGACTGCGTTGTATATGCGTGGATCAAAGTTGGACTGGACCCGCTGACTCCGTGTCTCCCTTCTGCCCGCACAAAGGACACGTGGATGCCCAACCTCCTCCAGACCTTTCTTCATCCCTCTACGCTGCTCAAAGTAAGACTGTTCCTTGTTGGAAGTGTGATTCGAATGATATGTATCCAACCTCTGCTTAATGTGACCAGAAACCCTTTTCGTTATATTTTCTATTTTCATTTTTGTAGTCAATAAAACCCCGTTATCTTTAACTCAATCACTTCAGCGTCGTGTTTCTAAATCTTGGATATCCCTGGCCGATATACGCATTCACTACCTATTAGATTATAAGACTGATTCGAGGCCAATTAGTTGGATCTGTGCAGAAGTTTTCAAACTCTGCTGGTGCCCAAAATAAAAGCAGATCCCCCACTCGTGTAGTACGGCATAGACTCTGATCTAGAGACTATCCGCACTACACTACATCCATCCATCCATCCATTTTCTTCCGCTTTATCCGTTGCCGGGTCGCGGGGGCAGCAGTCTAAGCAGAGACGCTCAGACTTCCCTATCCACACACACCTCCTCCAGCTCGTCCGGGGGGACCCCAAGGCGTTCCCAGGCCAGCTGAGAGACATAGTCTCTCCAGCGTGTCCTGGGTCTTCCCCGGGGCCTCCTCCCGGTGGGACGTGCCCGGAACACCTCCCCAGGAAGGCGTCCAGGAGGCATCCTGAACAGATGCCCGAGCCACCTCAACTGGTTCCTCTCGACGTGGAGAAGCAGCGGCTCTACTCCGAGCTCCTCCCGTGTGACTGAGCTCCTCACCCTATCTCTAAGGGAGCGCCCAGCCACTCTGCGGAGAAAGCTCATTTCGACCGCTTGTATCCGCGATCTCGTTCTTTCGGTCATTACCCAAAGCTCATGACCATAGGTGAGGGTGGGAACGAAGATTGACCGGTAAATCGAGAGCTTCGCTTTTCGGCTCAGCTCCCTCTTTACCACAACGGTCCGATACAGAGACCGCATCACTGCGCACGCTGCACCGATCCGCCTGTCAATCTCACGCTCCATTCTTCCCTCACTCGTGAACAAGACCCCGAGATACTTGAACTCCTCCACTTGAGGAAGGACCTCTCCACCCACCTGGAGAGGGCAAGGCACCTTTTCCGGTCGAGCACCATGGCCTCGGATTTGGAGGTGCTGATTCTCATCCCAGCCGCTTCGCACTCGGCTGTAAACCGTCCCAGTGCATGCTGCAGGTCCTGGTTCGTTGGAGCCAACAGGACGACATCATCCGCAAAAAGTAGAGATGAAATCCTGTGGTTCCCGAACCGGACCCCCTCCGGCCCCTGGCTGCGCCTAGAAATTCTGTCCATAAATACAGTGAACAGAACCGGTGACAAAGGGCAGCCTTGGCGGAGGCCAACATGCACCGGGAACAGGTCTGACTTACTGCCGGCAATGCGAACACAGCTCTGGCTCCGGTCATACAGGGACCAGACGGCCCTCAGCAGAGGACCCCGGACTCCGTACTCCCGGAGGACCCCCCAAAGGACACCCCGGGGAACACGGTCGAACGCCTTCTCCAAATCCACAAAGCACATGTGGACAGGTTGGGCGAACTCCCATGAACCCTCGAGTATCCGATGGAGAGTATAGAGCTGGTCCAGTGTTCCGCGACCGGGACGAAAACCACACTGCTCCTCCTGAATCCGAGATTCGACCATCGGACGTAGCCTCCTCTCCAGTACCTTGGAGTAGACCTTACCGGGGAGGCTGAGGAGTGTGATCCCACGATAATTGGAACACACCCTCCGGTCCCCCTTCTTGTAGAGAGGGACCACCACCCCGGTCTGCCACTCCATTGGCACCGCCCCCGATCGCCACGCGATGTTGCAGAGACGTGTCAGCCAAGACAGTCCTACAACATCCAGAGACTTTAGATAGTCAGGACGGATCTCATCCACTCCCGGCGCCTTGCCACCAAGGAGGCTGCCAACCACCTTGGTGACCTCGGCCAGGGAGATGGAAGTGTCCGCCCCAACATCCTCAGCCTCTGCCTCCTGAACGGAGGACGTGACGGGGGGATTGAGGAGAACCTCGAAGTATTCCTTCCACCGCCCGACAATATCCTCAGTCGAGGTCAGCAGCCCTCCACCCGCACCATACACGGTGTTGGCAAAGAACTGCTTCCCCCTCCTGAGGCGCCGGACGGTTTGCCAGAACCTCTTCGAGGCCGACCGATAGTCATGCTCCATGGACTCTCCGAACTCCTCCCAGTCCCGGGTTTTTGCCTCTGCAACAGCCCGGGCCGCGGCACGTTTGGCCTGCCGGTACTGGACAGCTACCTCAGGAGTCCCACGAACCATCATTGCTCGATAGGACTCCTTCTTCAGCCTGACGGCATCCCTTACTGCCGGTGTCCACCACCGGGTTCGGGGATTGCCGCCGGGACCAGCACCAGAGACCTTGCGACCACAGCTACGAGCCGCCGCATTGGCGATAGAGGAAGAGAACATGGTCCACTCGAACTCGATGTCCCCCTCCTCCGCCGGGACCTGGGAGAAACTCTCCCGGAGGTGTGAGTTGAAAGTCCGTCTGACAGGGGGCTCAGCGAGACGTTCCCAGCAAACCCTCACTATACGCTTGGGTCTGCCAGGTCTGACCGGCTTCTTCCCCTGCCAGCGGATCCAACTCACGACCAGGTGATGATCGGTTGACAGCTCCGCCCCTCTCTTTACCCGAGTGTCCGAGACACGCGGTCGAAGGTCAGATGATACGACAACAAAGTCGATCATCGACCTCCGGCCTAGGGTGTCCTGGTGCCACGTGCACTGGTGGACACCCTTGTGCTCGAACATGGTGTTCGTGATGGACAGGCCGTGACTGGCACAGAAGTCCAACAACTGAACACCGCTCGGGTTCAGATCAGGGGGGCCGCTCTTCCCGATCACCCCTCTCCAAGTGTCACTGGCATTTCCTACACTACATCTACTACATTATTCTTATCTTACAATATTTCTTTTTCAATATGCATCATACTGTATATATTGTATATGACCCGCAACATTCTAGGACAAAGTAAATTTTGTCCACATATAGGCCGCACTTGAATATAAGCCGCAGGTTGTCATGTAGCACAGTGTTCCCCAACCTCTCCGAGCCAAGGGTAAAACAATCACATGACACACCACCAGCCGAAACTGATACAAACTTGTAACTCTGCAGCCTTTACAAACGGGACAAAGTAATTCTCATCAAAGTGTATTATGTAGAAAATCAATGAAGAGCAAATAAGTATTTCTAATCTTCTAATCTTTATTTCATATTCTTTTGACCAAGTAGGTGATGTTAAAACCGCTCTGCTGGAATCTGGAACAATCTTCTTGAAAGTGTGAGACAGGCCTCCTCTCTGACAATGTTTAAAACCAGGTTAAAAACAGTTCTGTTTAGCTGTGCATACAACTGAGGGATTTTATATTTTCATCTTTCTTTTAAAGGAACAATATGTAAAAATCTGGCCAAAAGTGGTACTGCAGTCACAGTCAATATTTTGTAGTCCTCTCCCACTCTCCCTGACTCAGGTTGCCAGATTCACACCAAATCCAGCAGCAAACACAGGGAATTATTTTATCAGTTGTTTGTCCGTCTCCATTCACATTGCCATGACAGCCGTGCTAATGCTGAATGAATGTTTTGATTAATGTTTTTTTATTATTATTATTTGGACATTTGAGATAAAAAAATAAAAGCAATGTCATTATACATAGTTTATGCAAAATAAATAAGCAATTGATGTCCAAAATAGGAGTGGGAAGAATGGATGTTGGAACGTATTTCTTCAGCGTATCAACATCAGGGTTTGCTCAAGAGGATATCACCTTTCAATTTTATTTATTCCCTATTTTTTAGACAAACATGTAAAAGTCCCACATCAAAAAGAGACTAACATTATTTTAATTGGGGTACATGTGGTCTTAAATGATTATTTTTACAATTAAGCTATAATCTGCAAAAAAACGTCTTGACCTTCATCTTTTACCGTTTTTAGAGCAATCTGTCATAGAATGTGATAACATGCAATAAATACAAAAAGACATAGCCCGGGATCAAACCCGGGTTCCTGCATCGTAAGCGCACAGTTTAGACCACTAGACCACCGATTCTCACGAATAGAAACACTGTAAAGAACGGACTCAAACTAGAAAATTCTGCATCACACGTGAACTTTTATCAGCTGTCTCAATTGTTCAAAGGCATCCCGACATAAATCCTCGTTTTAGTCTTTGTTTTGTCATTAATGATTTGAGAGTCATAACAAGACCTTTTTTAGTTCTGCGCCACAAGTTATTTTACCACTGAGATGAATGAGCCGCGCGGAGTTCTGGCAACCCGATCACGGACTTACATGACACTTCCTGATTGGCGAAACGGCGGAGGGTAGGACATCAAAATCAAAACAATAACAACTTTTACGGGTCGTACAACTAATTTTGATAATCAAATATCTCGGCTGAACTACTGTTATCAGTTAAAGATGAATTCGAAAAGAGTATGATTTAATAACGCCTTTTGAAATATTCGGGTCATTTAATGATGACTTGACATGCAAATATTACATATTGCTCCTTTAAATGTTCTGTGATTATTTAGGATTTTAATGCTTTGTTATTTTGTTCAGCATTTTGATTTGCCTTGTGTATGAATTGTGCTATACAAATAAACTTGCCTTGCCTATTGGTTCATGTCCCAAGGCACACCGAATAACATCTCAAGGCACACTAACGGGCCACGGCACACTGGTTGGAAAACACTGATGTAGCGGATAGAAGACTGCTTTGACTGGTCACTGGTCATGACCCGGGGCTTGGAGCCAAACCGCTCTATTGTTGGCTAGTGGTACCTTCAGCGAGGCCGTGTGTCGGAGAAATGACTCTGGGTGAAGCGCTGTCGTCGATGTAGAAGTGAGCCGTCTGGAAACACATCCTGCACAAACACACCAACATTACATTTAATAATAATAATAATAATAATGTACAGTAATAAAGACATGCAGTTTCATCCCAATGCTTCAAATATAACAAAACCCATGAGGATTTATTCATTCGTAAGCAACAGAATGAACAATAAATCCAGGCCTTATGTGTATTCATTATGTACTAATAAAAGAAAATACAAAAATGGACTTGAGTGGGACGCGCCGTTATTCAGGATTTCGAATGACAGTGTAATCTTCCCACAAACACAAGGAAAAAAGATGTCGCCTTAATCCTGGACACGTTTTTAACCAGATCAGATCGCCGCGGTGTTGTCTCAGACCGAAATGTGCCCCTGGGATTAAACAGCAGAACAGAAAAATAACAACAAGGATGTCTGATGTGGGAATGACAGGAAAAGGAAGGTTACAAGCCTCACTGCAGAATCAAAAATGCTTCTGTTTCCTTAACGGGAGGTCAGTCACAAATAAACTACCCCAAAGCTACGGAAGTGCACACTAAAATCACTTTTTCTGCAGTGGTTTCACCTTCATGGCTTTATGTAAGTTCTAAATTCTATCTTTGCCCTTTCAAAAAGGACACGTTTAACAGTAGTTTTGTGAGTTTCTTAAATGACAGCGTGGTACAATGGGAGTTCAGGGAAAGTATGCAGAATAAGCATTTTTTGGGTTTAAGGCATTATACATATATGAATATGATATACATCCTAAGTAGTAAGTAAGCACTACTTCACTATTCAAGATTCAAGAAACTATTTGCCATTTGTAGTAAAACTACATTGGAAAAACTGTGCAAGACTTCCCCAGTGTGCTCCAGATAAGGTATAATTCAGTATAATTGACCAAACAGAGACTTCAAAGCCCTACTGCACTTTCCTGTAATATTCCTTTTTATTTTCATTCATTCAGATCTGTGTAGCACTGTATCCTACTTCAAATTTCCCTTGGGAGAATAAAGTTTATTTTATAGTACACACAAGCGCTCATTTGTTTTGTTGTTGTCCAAACCGGGGAAAACATGGTACGTCATCTATGAAATACCATTCATGCACGTGAATGTGAGAAGGTCATCTCTGAGCACTGTTAAAGAGAGAACCACATCATGGACTGGGACAAAGAAATTCTCTTGGGTCATGGTTTTACAAACAAACTGGGCCAAGTGGACCGGATCGTCGCCACAGGGGTGTGAAGCACGGCCCGCGGTCAGAAGAGCTTGTTCTTTTAACCGTTCCAGAGCAACTGTGCTGTAGTACAACGCTCGGTCCAGCTGGTGGCGCTAATACTAACTTCAGCAACGACCTCGTTGTCAGAGTTAAGTTTCAGTTTCTCTTCCTGTTTACATTCTGCTACTTTAGCTAACAGCTTGAGTACGGATCGCGTTGTTTAGGGAAAGACACATCTCACACTTGTCCACATTGCTCTAATGCAAGTGCAGCAGTTCAGTGGGTAACATGTCTGCGCACACGTGTCTGTGTGTGTGTGTACGCCGCAGCAGTGTTGCGCGTGAACAAGTTCAAAAGAACGCGTTTATTGAACAAGCTCATTTTTTCGTGAACGTTGAACTGAACGCAACACATTTTTAAAAAAAGAACTTGAACGTGAATTAGTTCATTTTATGTGTCATGAACGGCAGACATCACTTTGAACGTTGGAATCTGTTTTCTCTTTTGAAATGCAACGAGAGAAAGTTCCTCCCTCCTGTATTCTCGCACTTTTCCGCCGAAATTCAAAAATTCCTACGGTTTCCAGCGTCTGTGAACGCACCCCGACTCCGTGTTGCGGCGCGGGGAGCTGGTGCTTTTGACATGTGCCCGAGTCGTGATGAAAACACAGGGTGAGTTAGCGACAAAGTATAGACACACGCACTGCAGCGCATTACTGTCTGTAGTTTATGAGCAGAGATGGGACAACTCCGTTTGGCTCCCATTGAAAACCATGTAAATCTAGTCTGTTTTGTAGTCAAAAGGCTCTCCTCCTGTGGGTGTACAGGAGATATATTATATATATATATATATATATATATACACACATATATATATACATACACATATATATATATATATATATATATATATATATATATATATACATATACATATATATACATATACATATATATATGTATATATATATATATACGTATACATATATATATACATATATATATATATATACATATATATATACATACATATATATATACATATATATATACATATATATATACATATATATATATATATATATATATATATGTGTATGTATATATATATATATACATATATATATATATATATATATATATATGTGTATGTATATATATATATATATATATATATATATATATATATATATATATATATACATATATACATATATATACATATATATATACATATATATATATATACATATATATATATATATGTATATATATATATATATATATATATATATATGTATATATATATATATATATATATATATATATATATATATATATATGTGTGTGTGTGTGTGTGTGTGTGTGAAAAAAATATGTATTTAAGTATCTCACAAAAAGAGTAAAATGAACTGAACTTTGAACTAGTTCAGAATTAAAAATGTGAACTTTGAAACGTGAACTGTTCACTTTGAGCATGTATGACCTGAACTTGAACTAGTTCAGAAAAGCTGTGAACTGGCACAACACTGCGCCGCAGACACGGGAACGCGCCTAGTAACGAGCATAAGAGCGCTGAGAAAAGAATGAATGAAAATGAAAGAATGAAGTGTGGCGTACGGGCAGAGTGACCAGAGCCAGGCAGGATACAGGTGAATGTTGGTGTGTTCTGGCGATTAAATAAAGACTGATTCTTGTTTTTGCAACAGCACCACACTGTGAGAGCGAGGGTCTGGACAGAAGGGAGTTATTCTCGTAGGAAACGCTTCCCTTTGGCCCTGCAGCGACACCCCCCCAGCGCCCCATGACCACGGTCCGGGGCTTATATGAAAGGTTTAACAAAAGCGGAGAATACAAAAGTATGTGTAAAAGACGTGTGTGAAAATGCCCGTCACAACGGAAGACGTAATGTGACGCACAATATCAAGTCCCCACTACACCTCATCCCCCACTCCCCACCACCCACCACACTGACCCCCCTTATATGGGCTCTACAACCGTGCCCAAGCCCAGTTGCCGCGGTCACATAGCACCTAAAGCCCGGATCTAATCGCGAAGTGGGTCAGGCTAACTTTAACTGGGCTTTAGGATGCGCACGTGACCGCAGCCTTAGAGGCTGAGGACCACAAACGTCAACGCATGATCAAAAAGTCAATGCATGAACAGCTGGTGGTTGCCTCTCTTCTGTCAGTGTGCCCCAGGGCAGCTGAGGCTACAGTAGTAGTTTATCACCACCGTGTATGGAGAGAATGAATAATGACATCTGAAGCGTCTTTGAGTGTCCAGAAAGTGCTATATAAAACTGATGCATTATTATTATTATTATTTATTAGATGTTATTTCTTTTACTATAAGAAAAAGTCCTCAAACTGGTTTTATAACTCAAGTAGTTATGCTTCCAAACCAGGAGCCGTCAAATGGACTGCTCTGGGAGTTCCCTGCTAAACCAGAGCAGAGACGGCAGTGAAAAGTCCATGCCTCTTAGACAACTTTGGATTAGCGCTCAACTCTCGACACCCGCGTTTGCCAAGACGGTCCGGCTGTCCTTTTGAGACGCGGAGATCGAGGGTCTTGCCCTAATCCCCCTCTTTCCCCTAGCCCCCCCCTCCCTGCCGCCCTGTCCTGCCCTGCTCTGCTCTGGAGGGGGGTGGGGGGGTGATTACAGGCTTAGCACTGCTCAATCTGCCCACGACAACAACAAGACCTGGCCCAAAACATGAGCCAGATGAGAAAAGTACAGTCGGATCAGCGCAAATGTTTACAGCGTGTCCTTGATGGGATTTCTCAAGTTGCTTATTTCACGGTCGGAGAGCCTGGTTTTTATGTAAAATATAAAGAGAGAGTAGTAGTAGCAGTAGTTGTTGTAGTAGTATTAAGCATTGATACTGTCACATCTTATAAGCAGCATTTGGAGACAGACAAGTATGGGAACGAGAGCGCTAATCTCTCTTACTTTATCTTCATTATGACTTCAGCTGGAGTTTGTTCATTGCTATTCACCTGCTGTCCCATTGTCGGTTTCATTTAATTAATTTAAAAAAGTCCTGGATCTACAGCCTCAGTCCTGGATCTACAGCCTCAGTCCTGGATCTACAGCCTCAGTCCTGGATCTACAGCCTCAGTCCTGGATCTACAGCCTCAGTCCTGGATCTACAGCCTCAGTCCTGGATCTACTGTCTCAGTCCTGGATCTACAGCCTCAGTCCTGGATCTACAGCCTCAGTCCTGAATCTGCCAGAGAGAGAGGCCAGAGAGAGAAGGCCGGAGAGAGACCAGAGAGAGAGGCAAGAGAGACCAGAGAGAGAGACCAGAGAGAGAGGCCAGAGAGAGAGGCCAGAGAGAGAGACCAGAGAGAGGGAACAGAGATGGACCAGAGAGAGAGACCAGAGAGAGGGAACAGAGATGGACCAGAGAGAGAGAGAGACCAGAGAGAGAGACTAAGCAGAGATCAGAGAGAGATCAGAGAGAGAGAGAAACCAGGGAGAAATAACAGAGAGAGACCATAGAGATTCATACCAGAGAGGGAGGCCGTAATAAGGCAGATGTTGCGAAGAAATCTCGAGTTTCCCCCATGAATAAAGGCATCCGATTGGTCAATCTTTTTATGACTCATATCATTTACAAAGATGATTTTGAAAAATAAAAACACTAGGAGCGTGATTATTTTTTTCAAGCCCAAAATGGTGAGTGTAACACAAACAGTTCCTGAGCTAGAGGACTTTACTTTTCCATGTAAGTCAATAGGAGCCAGAGCGTGCTGGAGCAAAACTTCATCCTAGTGAGCTTCCCTAGTGAGCAAAAATAGGCTAGGGGGTTAGCATTGTCCATCTACAGTATAAATGCCCACATAAAGCCTTTTCTTGACCATTACAGTCATCAAGGATCCATTCAAATCAGTAAAGTGCTGCCATTTTGACTTAATTTCAAATATATTGTCTTTCTTTCTCTCTATAGAACCGTTTTAATACTTGTTTATCTTGTCCTCTTTAGCCGAACGATCACGCGTGCGATTATTGACGTCGGTGGGAGAAACGTCGGACTACATAAACGCTTCATACATCACGGTAAGAGAAACCGCGTTGTTATTACACTCGCCGCCGTCGTTGTTATCGAGCTCACACCGACAACACTTTGCATTCACAGGGATACAGACAAAGCAAAGAATTCATCATCACGCAAAAACCTCTTCCCCACACGGTCAAGGACTTCTGGAGAATGATTTGGGACCACAACGCCCAGCTCATCGTGTCGCTCCCGGGGCCCACCACCTTTGAGGTAACGGTCCTTTCGTGTTCTGAAACCAAGGCGGCGGACTCTAAATGATTCGATATGTTTGGATGTGGTCGTAGGAGGTAGCGGAGTCCTGCGCCTTCTGGCCTCGTAAGGGAGAGCCCATCAGCTACGAGGCGTTCACGGTCACACAGAAATCGGAAAACCACATCTGCCTGAGCAACGAGGACATGCTGGTGGTGCAGGAGTACGTTCTGGAGGCCACGCAGGTGAGGGAACAGACGGGCCCCGGGTCTGTCCAAGATGTGTGGCCTGTGCACCATGGACGAGCCAAACGTTTGCAGAAGTCACGCTTTTTTTTGTTTTTTGTACTTTCTTGCGTCTTTCCACAGTACATCCCAAAATGATCAAAACAAAATTCAAGTGCCATGTTAGACACACTTTTTTTTTCTTTTCACCCATTGTGTCAAACAAGAAAAGGAAGTACGACTTTATTAATAATAAAAATAATAATAAATACGTAAAAAGAGCCTGGTTTAGCTTAAATTCACTGATACAGAAATTCTGTCAAATGAATCTCCAGCCAGTGCCATACGGAGAAAAAAATGAAAATAAAATTCAGATAAACTAGTTAGTACATTGTTTTAGACACAGTTCGCTGGGAAAAAGTGCCATTATAATTCAGTGGATAATTCTGTTTCCGGGTACGCTACCACCGGCAAGTGCTCATGGCCCCCTGTGAGCCGCGGGACCAGCCCCACTGGTTTTACCCAATCGATGTGTTGCACACGTGTAATCTTCTCACATCATTTGACCAATAATAATAATAATGCATCAGTTTTAGATAGCACTTTTTTGGACACTTAACAACGCTTTACCTGTCATTATTCATTTACCCCATACACGGTGATAAACTACCACTGTAGCCACAGCTGCCCTGGGGCACACTGACAGAAGCGACGCAACCAGTATGTGCCATCGGCCCCTCCGACCACCACCAACCATTCACTCACACACCAGACTCATTCTAGGCATTGGGGGTGAAGTGTCTCGCCAAAGGACACAACAGCAGTTTGGCACTTTACAGCCGCAGCCGTCCCACTGTGGCATCTGATGTTCCCACAGGTTAAGTGTCTTGCCAAGGACACAACGACAGCAGACAATGGGAGTCACACTGGATTAAGATCAACCATCAACTGATTTATAGTGTTGGCCAAATGTGGATGAATTGATTTGAACTTAGGCTAGCTTCTCACACAAATGAAGGCATCTGATTGGTTAGTCCTATCTGAATTCACAAAGGCATTTTTTTTAGTCCATAGTTGTACAAATGGTTACTGAGCTACGAGGGTTTAGTTTCCAATGAGAGTCAGAGGGAGTTGGAGCAAGACTTCCATGAGTACTTGCCTGTTCAGCTTCATTGAGCTAGCGGGTTAGCGGTGTCCATCTGTATACAGTCTGTGATAAACCGTCACTGTGTCCCATCTGAATCCAAACGCGTCCTCTCCCTACACCAGGACGACTATATGCTGGAGGTGCGACACTACCGCGCCCCCCGCTGGCCAAACCCGGACAGTCCCATCAGCAACACGTTCGAGCTGCTTCACCTGCTGAAGGAGGAGACGCACACGAAGGAGGGGCCCACGGTGGTCCACGATGAGTAAGTCCGGATAACACACACACACACACACACACACACACACACTGTCTTACGGACGAATTGAAGTAACCAACCCCTTTAATAGGACCTCAATCATTTCACTGTGTACTACAGAAGGAGCAAAGCAGTGTTTGGGCACGTGCCGTCGCGGTGACAGTTAATCGAGTAATGCCTGGGCGACTCGTTGGGAAAGCAATAGGCCCTTACCCCATTTGGGCCTCGGGCATAATAAACAGTAATGGTTAGGCAGTTTTGAAAGAGATTTGAAGTCCTGAAGAAGAGTTTCTGATGTGTGTTTCTGCATTTGGTAAATATTATGTGACATCGGTTCATTCCTGATACACGCTCCTATTATTCAGATAGCAGCCGCACACACAGCCCTCAAACAACATTAGGAACAGTACATGGTCTGTTGGTGCCGTAATAATATTGTGTATTTGTTTGTATGTTTCTCCAGCGTGGGCGGGGTCACGGCGGGAACCTTCTGCACTCTCCTGTCTCTGAGTCGAGAGCTGGAGGAGGACCAGGCGCTCGACGTCTTCCAAGCGGCCAAACTCACAAACCTGATGAGGCCCGGAGTCTTCAGCGACCTGGTGACCCCCTGCACCACCACACGCCATATTTCACTCCACTACAGAATACAGAAGCCAAACAGACACGTACCACTGCGACCACTGCTCCTGACTGGGGCCCAGGCGACATCACAGCATGGGTCAAATGCATAGGACAAATGACCCTACGGCAGACATGTCAAACTCGTGGCCCCTGAAATGATTTGCAAGTATCACAGTAACTTGCAGCATTGATGTTAAAGGACCACTATGGCATGTTATACTTAATTTGAAAGCTTATTTTCTCAGGAAAGCAACCATATAATTACATTTGTTCTAAGATGTTAATTAATATATAATTAGAAGTTAAGTTAGGCCCAAGATTTTTTTTGTTATCAAAATAACTGTGGCCCAGTTGATTCCAAACCTACCAGGAAATAATGATCCAATCTCACCAAAATAGGTAATAAAAAACAAAGCCCAAACAGCTCTCATGTGGCCCCCGACCAAATTGAGTTTGACACCCCTGCCCTGCGGAGACAATAAAGTATAACCTAACCTAACCTAACGGACTCCTATTTAACTGATCTGATAAATCACTCCATTTATTCATGTAAAGATGTTTTGTTTCACTTTATTGTTATATTAATTTAAGTATTAAGTTTTTTTAATTATTTTTTATGATCGATAAATTGGCCGCACTTGAATACAAGCTGCAGGTTTTCATGTTGTAATGTAACACTTAACGAACAGCTGAAGGAGAAAAACAAGATTCGATGATTGACTCATGATGATCAAAGCACTGGCAGATCCAGACTATTTTGACGATAACAAATTGGCCGCGGGGTTCAAAAAGCTTGACAAAAGTAGTGGTTCATAGTCCAGAAAGTTCCTCACATATGAAAAAGAGTATTTTGTAAATGATTACAAAATACGTAAATAATAATGGCAAATATATGTGTTCAAATTAATTATAAGAACCTCAAACTAGAAATCATGCCACCTCCAATCTCCATCATGTAAACGCTTATCATGCAGCGCTCCTCACATGGTGGGACTTGTATTCTGGAAATATCCCTCAAAAACAGAAATCCACAAAGTACCAGTTATGTTTTAAAGGTCCCATTTTACACTTTTTGCCGTTTTTTTTATTGATTTCTTCAAGCTTTAGTGAAAGAGGCATCTTTCTCTTTCATTCTCGAGCGGCAGCGAAATGCCCGGGTCCACATCGATGACGTTTTCAACATCGATAGCGAATACGGCGCAGAAGCCCGTCTTTTTTCTCCCCGAGTCTGTGAAGGACTGTGAAACAAGAAGAGCGCAAAATGGCACCTTTAAGTTCTGTAAAACCCCTCTCCCTAGACACGTCATAGACCGTAGCTTCACCAGAACGCTATGCTATGCTATGCTATGCTATGCTATGCTATGCTATGCTAACGGTTATTTAATGTTGTTGGGAGTATATGCGCATTTATACTGTCTCCACTGAGGGACAAAAAAAAAGGTTTCTCTTATCTAATCTTAAAAATCTAAATTTCACACACAATTTATGAAACAGCGAGGCCACAAAAAGGTGACAAGCCGTACGCCGCTGTCCCCTCACCTCTCGGCAAAGTTTCTGTAAAAATAAACTCAACATGCTTAAATCATAATCACAGTACATTAAAAAGAGTGACCATAAAATCCCTCAGTGGTATTCACAGTTAAACAGATTTTTAACCTGAATTTGAACATTATCAGAGTAGAAGCCTGTCTCACATTGGAGAGAGATGCATTATTCGTCCCACAGTGGGGAAATTTCCGGGTTGCATCACTGATAACAGAACAGTGGGAATGAGGAGCACACAACACAAGATAAAACATAAAATCTGCATAAAAAGAGAATTAACTATAAAATCTCTAGCTTTAGCATAATGAAAGCCTGGCCATCTGTACACTCGGGTCAATTATTTCCCTACGTGTACGAAATAAGTACAATGGTATGGTAAGACCAGGCTAGCATAATGGGGAAACAAATCTGAAATCTCCAACTTTAGCAAAATGAAGAGGCAAGAATTAAGTAAAAAATCTGACTTTTAAGATTAAGATATCATTTATTTGTCCTACAGTCAGGGAAATTATGCATAATAAGTATATAATCTCTAACTTTGAGGAAGACTATTCAAGATTTTAGCTGCATGAATCTGAAACGCTGCCTCCCCATGTTTAGTCCTGACTCTGGGCACCAGTAGGAGTCCAGTCCCTGTGCTCCTCAGAGTCCCAGCATGAGGCCAGTCCCTGTGCTCTTCAGAGTCCCAGCAGGAGTCCAGTCCCTGTGCTCCTCAGAGTCCCAGCAGGAGGCCAGTCCCTGTGCTCCTCAGAGTCCCAGCAGGAGGCCAGTCCCTGTGCTCCTCATAGTCCCAGCAGGATTCCAGTCCCTGTGCTCCTCAGAGTCCCAGCAGGAGTCTAGTCCCTATGCTCCTCAGAGTCCCAGCAGGAGTCCAGTCCTTGTGCTCCTCAGAGTCCCAGCAGGATTCCAGTCCCTGTGCTCCTCAGAGTCCCAGCAGGAGTCTAGTCCCTATGCTCCTCAGAGTCCCAGCAGGAGGCCAGTCCCTGTGCTCCTCTGAGTCCCAGCAGGAGTCTAGTCCCTGTGCTCCTCTGAGTCCCAGCAGGATTCCAGTCCCTGTGCTCCTCTGAGTCCGGGTCGGTTCTTATGACCTCTAACATGTTTGGTGCTCGCTGCTGTTCCCTCAGGACCAGTTCCAGTTCCTGTACAGTGCCATGTTGAGTCTGGTGGGGAAGCAGGAGGACGAGAGAGCCCTCCACTGCTCCGACAACAACGGGACGATCGTGGTGGGATCGACCAGCACCGCGGAGAGCCTGGAGTCCTTGGTCTAACCTGGACCAGCTCTGTGGACTGGTCACCGAGAGACTCCCCTATAGACAGGCTTAACATCATGGATCCTAACTTTTTGTATTTTGTTTTTTTTTTTTTACCTTTGGGCCAATCAATACACTGTACTTGTAATAACTGCTTTATTCTATGTCAATTTTTTTTTGTATAGGTCTAAGTCACAAAAGTAGTCGATTCGCCAACACAGATCAGAGAAACGGTTCAAAACACAAGAAATGCAATGATAAAAAAAAACATTCGTCCATAAGGGGCAGAGACCAATGTCCATAAATGTTGATAAAGTCCATAATTATCAGAAGTAGCAAGTCTATTGAAGTTTTGGTCAAAAGAACTCTGCAAAAAAATAAAATAATAATAATTCAATGATTGGATTTGTTTGCCGATGTGACGTAGAATACTTCACTGGTTTGAAGACTTTGACTGAAATGTTTGCTTCAATTGAGATACATTTCCCAGTTTCCCAAAAATAAGATTAATTTGTGTGAAAAAATGGAACATTGAGAAACAACAAACAAATAGTGAAAAGAAAAAATCATTCATTTGAAATCCTGTTGGGAATTTTAATATACATGAGAAGCCGAATGGGTATGAAATAACACCAGACAGATTAGGTATAAAACGCTGTCATAAGTGTCAAGTAAACTCTACAGTATCTCACTGCAGTACCATCTCTATGCAGCCAGGCCCAGATACAGGTCAGGTCTGCGGAGTGGCGACCCAATGCACCTGTATCATTACCGCGCTTAATTCACCTGTAAATATTGAGCAGATGCCATAAAAGAAGTTTCAAGCTGCGCTGGGGTTACAAAAAAGTTACATGAAGCTGCTTTAAAGCTGGGGCACTTAACTTTTTTTTTGTTTGTTTCATGAATAATTTTTGTCGTTAGTCCCTAGAGAAGAGTATGTGAACGATCAGACCCATAGGAGCGGACTTACTTAGAGTGTGACATCACCCTGGGGTTAGCCTTAATGCGGGAAAAGGCTGATTTTAGCATTAGTGAGCTGGAGCCGATGTCTTTCCGCATTTATTGTAAGATTGAAATACATTTGAAGTTTATGAGATCGACTTTATGTAAAAGTACTGCTCAAAATGTATTTCACGATGTATTTTCAACGCGGCCATAATGTTTTGCCTGATGCCACAGCTGCCATGTCTCTACCGGACTTTGTAACTTTGTGTGCCTTTTCGTACCGTCTCCTTCTAACACATTTGATACCGACTGTAGATTAACATTGTTTCTGTCTTGTTTCATTTAAAAACGTGGACTAACCATTCCTTCTTTTTTAAAAACCTTTGTATTTATTGGCACCGAGCCAAAAGCAGAAAAAAAGGGAGAAAAAAAACTGCATCTTTTTAGATCAAATGGATATTTTGTTAGCGTCTTTTCTAGAAGCACTGAATCTCTTTGTAAATACCACGGCAGCATTCGCAGCTGTTGAAGACAACCATCTGAAAAGAATAATTATTACGGATATTAATCTAATGTAAATAATATTATTGTAATCAACTCGATGGACCAAATTTCTATTTATACGTGTAGATTTTTATATTTCAACGTTGTTAGTGGGTTCAAATGTTCTCGTCTCATCTGGATTGCTTAGCCTTGAAGGACGTGGTTTGATTTTATACTTTTGTAACAGACTAAATGTACTGCATGGATACTGACATAAACACCGCTGGACTCTTAGTTTTAGGGCATTAAACATGGGACGTTGTCAGAAAAACTGCACTTGTTCTGCTCTTTCTTTGATGATCTGTTTGAATAATATACAGTTTGTACTTCTGCATATTTTCTCATGTTTACGACGACAGAGACGAGTGGATGGTGTGTCCAGCCCTAAATCACAACAGCAGTGGTGTTGGAGGATTGACAGCTCCGTAAAATACAGATTAAACAGTTTGAACACAGGAAATGCACTAATAACACACAGAAGCCATTGGTCCACAGCAGGATGATCACTCTCCATAAATGTCCTTAGATTTATTTAATTCATTTTTATTTCAATCAATCACATTGTATTTATAAAGCGCTTTTCATACACAAAAAAAAGCAACAAAGTGCTTTACAGTTTAATTTAAAAACAATCCAATATGCCCAACCCTGAACCCCACCTCCCCACAGACTCAACCAAAGCCACATTTTTTATTAAATATACACCCACACACACATACAGTACATATATAAAGTCACATCACATCAGGTAAAATAGGAAAAACTATGAAAAGATATAGGGCTGGTTGCAGATGTAACCGGCTGAAGAAGCGCCATCCAAGGAGAAAAAAAGGGAAACTAATATCCGCACCAGGAGCAGAGAGCCAGCTGCAGCCACAGGGGACAACATAGGACCCTATTTGTCCTTGTCCAGCATATTTTGAACTAAGCACAAGGTTCAGCAGACACCTATGAAGCTCACCCAATCATGCCTCGGCAAAGAACGACTCAAAAAAAAAGAAAAACAAGTGAGAAACTTCTGGGCCTATCGAGAGAGAGGGATCTGCTCTCACAGTCGGACAGGCTGCAGATCCAGGACTGAAACGGTCCCCATACAGGGAGGGGAGGTGCAGCCCACGAGTCCAGGCCAGTGGCGACCAGATCACAGGTGCAGGTAAAAGACGCCAGGTTCAGGGGTCCCATCACCGCGCCATAAAACAGACAATGGGACAGCAGGTACGAGACCAAATGTGACTTTTTGCCCCAAATGCAAAACGTCATATGGCACAAAACTAACACTGAAAATCAATAAAGCAGCTTATAGTTCAGCAAGTACTGTATATTTATAATACATACAATAAAAAATAGAATAATCAGTGGTAAAATTGAAATAAAAATATTGAATCCCATCCATCCATTTTCTTCCCCTTAATCCATTTCTGGGTCGGGGGGGTGGCAGTCAGAGCTGCACCCAGTACACAGAGCACCAGCCCCTCACAGATCCTCCTGCAGGTGGTGAGTCCACAGGAGCTGAGATAATATATTGAATCCCATCTAAAAAAAAAATTTGTTTGCAGTCCCCAGTGGTCAAAAGTTGAATTGGTACTTTGAATACATCTGTGCATATACAGTGGCTTGATAGAGTTAGTCATGCATATTGAGTCCATTCATTGTTTGCATTTTACACTCGACCGGTCAGAAAGTTTCTCCTTTCACCCTCCCCCCGAGTGGAAGATGTCAAGATGTCCAACAAGAGAATACAAATGCTTGATATGGTGACGTGTACATAAACAGGCCAGCAGCAGAGAAACGATTCAGAATTGCATATTTTAGACTGAGGTAAAGTTCTATGTTGCTTCAGCCCTTTAGGCTCCGCTTTTGCATATCTCTCGGAAGCGCCAAGAGATATGCAAAGTTTTCATAGAACCTTAGTTACATAAGGTAACTGGGTCCTTTTTTTACTTTCACACCCAATAATGGTTCCTGACTTTGATATTAAAATAATACAAAAAACTATGAAATAAAAGGCAATCAATGTTCATAATATACATTCAATCTTAGAAAACAGTCTACTTAATGGACAATGGACAGACTGCTAGAATCCCATTTTAATTGGGTATAACATTTTCAAAACAAAGACGTGTGACCTTATGCCCGACACCAGTTTTACTTTTGTTCACCAAACCAACTCAAGTGGAAAAGGACCTGGACTCACACAAGGTTTTATGCAGATTCCCGGGGCCTCATGGCTTGGGGTTTCTGCTTCAGTAGCTCAAACAATAACAGTTGAATTTGGCTGGAAAAAGCCTAACGAAGCTTCAGACGTCCCAAAAGGCTATGGAGGCAGTGGGTCACCGCAGATCCCCCTCCACTTCCCAACTAAACAGCCTGGATCTCACTTTAATTCTTAGCGACTTCAATATTCATGATTTAAACATCCCTATACCTTTTTTTTCTATTCTTTTTCCAGCTCAACATCTGTTATAATTCATTTTATTCATGTCACGCCGTTCTGGGCACTCAAGGTCACCTCACACTTCATATTTCTAACCATGACTTACATCAACACGGTGGCTAAGTGGATAGCACTCTCGCTTCTCAGCAAGAAGGTCCTGGTTCGAACCCCGCTCGGAGCAGGGTCTTTCTGAGTGGAGTTTGCATGTTCTCCCCGTGTCTGCGTAGGTTTTCTCCGGGTGCTCCAGTTTCCCCTACCACTAAAAACATGTACAATAGGTCGGGCATGTGGCTCCTGTACTGGCGACTCTGCTCCCATCTCTGTGTGGAGTGAGACAAACCGCTGTGTGACTCTGGTCTGTGAAAGGCGGTATATAAATAAAGATGACTTACCTTCATTAACACCATATTTTTTCATTTCTAGTTATTATTAAAAAGATATGAGCAAAACCTGAGTATTTTTGGTGAGGATGAGACGAGAGAAAAGTGTCTAAAGTCGTGCTGCAAAAGGCCTCAGACGTGAACTGCTCAGTTGGTTTGTGCCTAGAGCAGTTTCAGACAGAGGACAGGAGGTCAGACACAGACAATAGACGTGTGTCAAAACTCAGCAGAGAAAAGACCTGCGCACGAGTCACTCCTAATCCCAACAAGTGGCATCCTAGTCCCCAGCATTTCTCGTGTGTTAATCCACCAAAGAAGTCTTTTCAGGCCACAGAAGTAGGCCAAGTGTCCAGACGTCGTCGACCCGCTGCCGGATCCATACGCCATTTGCATTTTTGACTTTTCATAATTATGTGCCCAATTATCCCCTGCTTGGTGGCCTCGTTTGCATGGCTGCCCCCCGGCAAAGAGCTGGGATTGAGAGGTGGCATAGGTCACGACAGGCAGCCGAAGTGAGCACGCCCCATGGAACAAAGACACTTCCAAAGAAAGTCCTGGGTTTTAACACTAGGACTCCCAGAAATATGAAATCACGACTGTCATTTTAACTGCACCCTTTCAAACCAATGGAATTCTGGAAAATTCCCCCAAACATTTTTTAGTCCCTCACCAAATTGTATACAAAATAATTTGGTTTTTCATCCTTGCTCTTATCAATTAGTGCTACAACTGTTGAATACAACTTGAAATACAGCAAAGACAGTTTGTTGAGAGGCTAATGCTAAACCAAATACAACTGTTGACAGTAAACAGTGGGTTGCTATGGTTATGCTCTTTTCTGGTGGAAAACCAAGGTGAGTCAGAACCGGTCCCAAAACAGTCCAGGACTAGAATCTTGAGAAAAGGGCTTTAACTGTCATAGAAAGCAAGCTACTGTAAACAGCTACAGTTTTATTTCAGTTAAAGGTTGGACTCTTCACATTTAAAAAACAAGATATCCATCCATCCATTCATCTTCTTCCTCTTAATCCATTGATGAGTTGGGGGGGGGGGGGGGGCTGCACCCAGTTCAGAGCACCAGCCCCTCACTGATCCTCCTGCAGGTGGTGAGTCCACAGGAGCCTTGGTTATTCAGCAGGGGCTTCAGGCAAAGTGGGGTTAAGTGTCTTGCCCAGGGACACAACAACAGCAGTCATAAGTGGGAGTCGTGAAGTAGGTCTTATGGTAAGCTCAACCCCACAACCTTCAGGCTCTAAGGCCAATGCTCTACCAACTGAGCCACTGCCGCCCCCCCAAAAAACATGCCATAAAAAAAGGACAGAAATAAACACATTAAGATACAGAAAAACACATGAAGACCAACATTTTAAGTTTACGTCGGTTATTAGATTTCCAAAACTAAATCATCAAAAATCAACTGCTCTGAGAGAAAGTAAGTCATCTTTATTTATATAGCGCATTTCACAGTCCACACAGTCTGGTGCATCGAGGCCTCTAACCACCGCCATCCTTTCACTCTCTCATTACATTAATTCCTAGGTTTTTGTAGGTTTTTAGTGGTAGGAAAAACCGGAGCATCCAGAGGAAACCTACGCAGACACCGGGAGAACATTCAAACTCTAAACAGAAAGGCCTGGAGGTGGAATCAAACCCAGGACCTTCTAGCTGTGAAGCGCTAACCACCAACTCGGCTAAATCGTCTGGTCCTCCTGGTTCTGCGCAGTGGACCATCTCCCATGATGCATTGCCCCAAATACGTGTGTGGCTCCATTGCACGTGCACAGAGGGGCTCGGCCGCGCTCTGACCAATCAGAGCAGCGGTAGAGCGGAGTCAGAGCGGGAAGGGAACAACCAGACTCTGTGGCAGTAAAGTGTGGATTTAAAGAAAACCGAAGGATTTAAGAAGAAAAAAAGTGAAACTAAAATTTCCACAAAATCCGACCTTTATGAAAGCTGTCGGTTCTCTGTCAGCTGAGGTCGGGCTGTTTTGGTTTACATTGAGTTCTACGGGACTTTTTTTCTGGGTAGCCCACATGAATTTAGTCTGCAGTACCACGTGCGCCCTCTGTGCCCGTGGGTGGGACAGCAATAAGCTAGTAATACCCTTTCCAGTTATTATAGATCCGTGGTTAAAACCCTCAATTTGAACAAGAGAAAAGTAGACGTTGTACAATCTGACACTTTTAATAAATGCTCTTTTACAAATGGTGTCTTCTGTGAGTACATTCATGTTTGTATACAAACAGCCAAACCGTTCAGTTGCAAATGTACAGCAGCGTGGAGGCAAGAAATAAATAGTTTAGTTTGAAAGTTTAAATACAACAAAACAAAAAATGTTGCTAACACGTGAAATACTAGCCGTTTCTCAGCGAATCATATGAATGTGAGGAGATTGTCTTTGAACTCGTGAAATGACATCGATTGTAACGTACACTACATTGTAAGGCTATTGTCTTGAAGCGTAAACATGGAAAATTATTAAAATCTCAGACTATGAACAGAATGTGTATTTTGTCTACATTTACATAGAGATTTAACATTAAAACAGTCACATAGTAGACAATGCACTATCTCTGCGCTAACATGAGAGTCTGTACAGGACACACACACATCAGTAGCTGTAGCTCCTGAATCTTGACCTTCAATTTTCCCATTTTCAGTCTGTATAGTGTTGTAACATTTGTATTTATTGCAATACTCAGCACACACGTCACAAGTATATCTTTTATGAGCTCTTTGATATATCGATTCTTCTCTGTGGTAAAAACATACAGGCCAGCAGCCATATTTTTTAAAGTCACCCGGACACTTTAAAACAATACCCATAAAAAGTATTCTCAGTAAAATGCTTTCGCTTCAGTGGTTTACGACATCGATTCTTCGCGTTGGACGTTAAAAAGATGTTTGTAAAATGATAAAAAGGCGAATTGCACTTGTTCAGGGGTAAAAAGGCGGTCTACTCGTGCAGCGTGGACTTGGTGACGATTTGGATTCCTTCTTCTTTGAGTCGGGCCAGTGCCGGAGCGTACACCTCCTTCGTCATGGGGATCACCAGCCCTTTGGAGCGGATCTCACCTGCACAACACGTACATGCAGACACGGACAGACACGCACACACACACAGACACACACACACACGTCATATTGATGATTTGGAGTTTGGATCAGACCGAGCTTTGGCCTCATGCACTGCTCTGTCACTGCTTCTTTAGAAATCATTCTCAGTAAGTATTCAGTTGTCCCATGATGCATTCGGAAACAAGTAAAAGTAAAGGTGCGCTTTATTGATCCTCGTAGGGCAATTCATCCTCTGCATTTGACCCATCTTGACTCCGCTAAGGCTCATGTCAGGAGCAGTGGTCGCCGTAGTAACAGCGCCCGGGAATCCATCTCCAGACATTGATGCTCGGCTTGGTCAGGACTACCGGTGCTGGAGGATTTAACCTAGTGAGCATGTTTTTAAGTGGTAGGGGAAACCGGAGTACCCAGAGGAAACCTACGCAAGCACGGGGAGAACATGCAAACTCCAGTTATGAGTGGATATTACTGACAACACGAGTGAGCGTTTCAGTGGAGGGTAAAGGTTTGTCTAACGCAGAATGAGAAGGTGTCAAGATCTCTGTTCATCTGATCGTATGCACTCCATTAGATGTCACTAAAAGAATGAATATGGCAAGTTACAAAAATTATAGAGACCATTTATCTAAAACTCACTTATAACTTTTTAACAAATCCTCAGTAAATGAAAGCTGGGGTACCTACATTTTCCCTTGCATTAATATATGTTGATAACTTGACCATGGAAAATGGGGAAAAAAAAATCAATCTAATTAAATATTTTAACTATTGTTAATCATTAAATACAGTACGATACATGTATTGAATGAAATTTATTATTTCCATTATCAACCCGACAGACCAGTGTAAGAGTGTAGAGTGGCCACAGGACTGCTATGAAAACATTAGCTTTGTGGTTTCACAGGCGCAGTTGACTGCTTAAACTAAACTTTGCACAAAACTTTGACTCTTAAAACCCACATGTGACAAAACGGAACCATCAACATCTCGCCTCAAATTGCATTAAAAGTGACATTCGTGTCTTAATTCGTTCGTATTTCAACTTTTAAAGCAATTCACGGTCCGCCATCTTGGTATGCTTCGGCTGCCGTGAGACGCTGATGCGCAGGTTTGCATTACATCATAAACAGCTAAGGCAGTGCATCTCTTCAAGACAGTGTATCTCGGCGTTACACCGGTATAAATCACTGCATACATGTGTTCTCTGTAAGGGACACACTGAGATGAGGATGTGAGGGTGTTCTTACCGTCCAGGAGCATGCGCGCTGCGATGGCCGCGGGGTAGCCCACAGTCTTGGCCATGGCGGAGAAGCCGTCGGGGTCGCCGTACACCACCATGCTGATGTGCTTGGTCTCCAGCTCGCCAGTCGGGTGTCGCAGGCCCAGGTCGTTGCGCATCACGATCAGGTCGCGCTCCCTCTTGCCTGCGCACAGAACACAGCTGAAGCACCTGGGAGACACACCAAACATGTGGAAGAAGGTGCTCTGGTCAGATGAAACCAAAATCGAACTTTTTGGCCACAATGCAAAACGATATGTTTGGCGTAAAAGCAACACAGCTCATCACCCTGAACACACCATACCCACTGTCAAACATGGTGGTGGCAGCATCATGCTTTGGGCCTGCTTTTCTTCAGCAGGGACAGGGAAGATGGCTAAAATTGATGGGAAGATGGATGGAGCCAAATACAGGACCATTCTGGAAGAAAACCTGTTGGAGTCTGCAAAAGACCTGAGACTGGGACGGAGATTTATCTTTCAACAGGACAATGATCCAAAACATAAAGCCAAATCTACAATGGAATGGTTCACAAATAGACGTATCCAGGTGTTAGAATGGCCAAGTCAAAGTCCAGACCTGAATCCAATCGAGAATCTGTGGAAAGAGCTGAAGACTGCTGTTCACAAACGCTCTCCATCCAACCTCACTGAGCTCGAGCTGTTTTGCAAGGAAGAATGGGCAAGAATTCCAGTCTCTCGATGTGCAAAACTGATAGAGACATACCCCAAGCGACTTGCAGCTGTAATTGCAGCAAAAGGTGGCGCTACAAAGTATTAGCACAAGGGGGCCGAATAATATTGCACGCCCCACTTTTCAGTTTTGTATTTGTTAAAAAAGTTTAAATTATCCAATAAATTTCGTTCCACTTCACGATTGTGTCCCACTTGTTGCTGATTCTTGACAAAAAATTAAATTTTTATATCTTAATGTTTGAAGCCTGAAATGTGGCGAAATGTTGAAAGGTTCAAGGGGGCCGAATACTTTCGCAAGGCACTGTATATCGTAATATGGGGTGCTACCCTTTGTAAAAACTTACCAGATGAAAAAAAAAAATATATATATATATATATATATATGTGATGCCTTCAGCTTAGAGAGTGGTGTAGGTTCTGAGTAAGGGTGGGAGCCTCAGGGTACCTAACGATACAATAAAATACGCAATACAAAGCTCACGATAACGATTATATCACGATAACAATTATATCACAATATGACGATTATCAATACATTGGTCAGAAATATACTGTTATAGAAATCTTTTAGTAAAGCAATCTGAATAAACATGAAATAATTATAAGTTATCAACTAATTCTCAACTCTAGATTCAAATACAGAACATACGGTCTGTTGGCAGCAGGTCAGCTGATAGATAGATTTCTTTGCCAATATCTGGCTCATAGAACAATATATTCAGGTCAAAGCCGATTATTACGAGATGCGTAATGTAGCCATACAATAATATTTTTTTTTCAAATGATAAAAAAAAACCATTATTATTTTTTATATTGATACTTGGCAGTTGTATATCAATAATCGATCGCGTGAGAAAGTATCATGATACATCACCATATCGATATATCGTCACACTCCTAGTTCTGAGAGATTTTGGGCTTGTGTACGTCCGAGTATGTGAGGGGTTAGAACCGAATAATAATTTACTGTCTGACCCTTCGAGTTTTTCAGTGTATTCCTGTTTATTATTGTATTTTGGTGAGGAGTGGTCCCTTGCGATAACGTGGTTCACCTTTCGTGGATTTGGTCGTGGAATCCTGCATGCTTTTTCAAGTATTTACTCTAACATCATAGAACTGCTAGCAAAACATGACAGTTACTTTTATTTAAAGTCAGAAGAAAACATTTGTGGCTTGTGTGGCTCCCGTAGTCCTCAGTCCTGCTCCTGCCCTTCAGTGCGGTGTCCTCTACAGCTGTATTTTACATTGTATGCACGGCTTTTGACAGCTGCAGCAGCGCTCAGACCTACAGTGAACAGGTTTGATATCTTGGAACGCACTTCAGCAGTCGTGAGTTTAGGTGGTTAAAAAAAGTGTGTTAAGTCTGCAGTACTTTACAGATTTAGCTTGAAGCAGGTCATTTTTAGAACTTAAAGTAGTACTAGAATTTAATATGCTGCTATCCAGAATATATAACTACAATATGTGTTTATAATATTTCGGGTGTTCATTTTGACATGTTCAGATGAATTATGTTAAAAAAACTGCTTTGAAGTGGCACCTTTTCACTTCCGCATAGAAACGCTAGGGGGGGCAAAATGGCGGCGATGACGTAGGAGAAGGGCATCTCACAGCAGCAGACAGCAGTCTGGGTTAAAAGAGTTGCGCACTATTATGTACAAAACGGATGAAAATATGTTTATACCTTGTTCAGATGACAGTGAAACCCTGCTACAGTTTACAGCTAAGACTGCTGCTGCTGCTGTGAGATACCCTTAGATTTTAACATAATTCATCTGAACATATCAAAATGAACACCCGAAATATTATAAACACATATTGTAGTTATATATTCTGGATAGCAGCATATTAAATTCTAGTACTACTTTAACCCTTGCAACAAACCGCTGTGCAAGTTTGACATAAACAATTGCTACACTATTCACGTCCTGCCATGATGGGGCCACGGCTCCACAGACCTGCGCAGACAACTGACCCAAAAAAGAAAAGATAAATATGTAGTTTGATCCCTGCGTTGCAACCCTGCACTCACCAAACGACAGCTTGACTTCCAGATGTTTAGCCAGCGCGGTGAGCACACTGTCGGCATGCGGCACCACTTCTTCTCCCAGCATCCCGAACCTACACACACACCCACACAATAGAAACAGCCTTCATAAAGTCCATTCAGCACATCAAAAGGGAAAATTATTGCTTTAACCCTACGCAGCGGCGGCCTACACATCCTTGGCTCGGTCTAAAAGAGATGAGCAGTTTCTCTTTGTCGCTACTTTGCTGATATATAGAATAAATGAACAACATGGCATTCATTTTCTGCTTCAAACACGTTGGCTTTATACCATTTCAGCGGCGCACATGGAATATTGCCAAGAGTTCACTTTAAAGCGGCGGTGGAATTTTTAATGCTTGAATGCGCGCGCTCACCTTACCTACACTTCCGAGCAGACAATGGCAGCGCTGGGCCTTGGAGAGTGCGCGCGCTACACCACTTGAGCGCACGTCGTTACGGAGGCAGTGCGGCGGTAACACTCGGCCTTGCTCCTGAACCCGGACGCGACAAACACCGACTTTGAAGAGCGCCAGGCGTCAGGGTTTTCACGGGGCCGAGGTGACGAGGAGAAGGCGGCCCTTTTTAATCAGGCGTCATGGGGGACTTTTTGGTTCGATTGGACGAGTAGTGTTAAAAGCTAGCATGCATCTAAATCCTGTGTGCCCTGACGAATGAAAATAGTAAATCATATTTTGTATTTATATATTTTCAAACGAGTTTTGTGTTTGAACTGCTGGATTCTCTGATCTGTGTTGGCGGTTTCAACGGTTTTGTTAAGTCCTCTGAGATAACTCCCTTGAATCAGGGCTGTGTTTAACAATTATTCGCTGGCCGATTATTCTTTCGACTGTTTGGGTCCTGAAAGTTCAGTCAGTGAACATCAACATGGACTTATCAAATTTGACTGATCAAATTATAGCAAGGCATAAAACCCCTTCTTGTTAGTGCTTGAACACCATCAATACCAACAAAATAACAAAACATACGTTTAAAAACTCAATGTACAGAATATACATTTTTTGAGGGTCTTAGTAAAAACAAGTCTCGAGCTAGCGCTAGCATTAGCTATAGCCTAGCAGTATCCTCGGACATGCAGCCCTCCTCCTCTGCAACACAGGCTGCTGTTGCTACAGGTCCATTCCGATTGTTCAGAGCAGTCAGCACCATTGACTTCACAGTGTCTGAGTCATTCTTTTAAGACATAAGCATTTTCAAAAACTACTCGTGCTGTGCTGAATTTTCTATTAAACACTTGCTTTGATATTATAATAAATCCATGCACCGCACCAGTACTAGTTACGCGTCAGACGTAAATGACGTGGTCTGACAACGCTGAGGACATACTGGGGGTACTATTTTTGATGGAAAAGCACGCGAACTGGGCCATGGCGCGCCGTGTAGAGTCAAAACGTACCGTACTAGGACTGTGGAAAAACTGTATTAGAGGGTTCTTCTAATAAGTCATATCTAGTTCTGCTTAAATACCTGACATGTTTCGGCGGTAGATTTATGCCTTTGTCAGTATGTACTAGGCTTCCTCCGGGTGCTGCGGTTTTCAACTACCAATAAAAACAAATAGGTCTGTCCTTCTGTCCTGGCAACCCTGCTCTCTGAGTGTGAGAGACAAATGCTCACAATTGTAAAGCGCTTTGTGACTCTGGTTTGTGAAAGGCGCTCTATAAATAAAAATTACTTACTTACTAAACACTAATTTGTGCATATTACATACTGTTTTGGCAAATGACGTGACAAAAGCAAAATACAGGTGGTTTTGGGGACATCTCCCTGTTGCCATGACGATCACCAAAGGCAGCATGTAAATAGAAACATGTGTTCGTACCATCGGAGCGTCTCCATCCTGAACTGGTCTCTCCCGACTCGCTCGTAAACCGCCTCTTCAAAGGACTCTTGGGAAATGGAAGGGGTCAGTCCCATTTGTTTGCACAGGATATCTTTCTGTGACAGAGCGACGGCGGCAAAGTCAGGACACGACAGGGAGATATTTCTGTGTGTAGCTTCTGGGATGAGTTTTCTTACCCAGGTAACAGCGGAGGCGTTCCGCTCAAGGAGAGGGCATGCTTTGCTGTCGATCAGGCCCAGTTTGACGAATCCACTCATGGCGTTGGTGAAGCCCTGAGTGATAAGAAGAGGATTACAGAGAGCTTTTATTTCTTCTTTCAAACCGACAGAAACATTTGTCGTCGGTGGAGTCTGCTACTACGGAGATCTGAACAACGTGAAGGTAAACATGCAAATACTGCCTCAAAATAAATATCATTGTCCATTGAGTGTCACAGATTAGAACTATAGAAAGCAGCAGAGAAAGGCAAGACAAGTTTATTTGTATAGCACAGTTCATATACAAAGCAACTCAAAGTGCATAACAAAACATTTCAATCATTAAAATCTCCACAAGCCATTAAAAAAATAAAGAGCTGAAAAGAGTGAATATAAAAGCGTTCAGGCGTAAGCTCAGCTAGACAGACAGAAATGGTGTAAACCTGGATTTGAACATTGTCAGACTGGAAGACTCACATTTTAAGGATGATTTTAGCTGCAATAATCTGAAACGCTGCTTCTCCATATCTAGTCCTGACTCTGGGCAGAGTCTGAGTCTGACAGAAAAAACACTGTATAATTATGTACAGCCCAATAGCTCTCCTTGGCATAACAAAGACCAATGCAATTTGCAGGGGCAGAACTGTTAAACCAATGATGAGGGGCCTTAGGGATTTGAAAAAATATCAACCAATCAGGAAGCTGCAGGGGATGATCATAGACGAGGCT
This sequence comes from Knipowitschia caucasica, assembly GCA_964034765.1. Classification (NCBI taxonomy): domain Eukaryota; kingdom Metazoa; phylum Chordata; class Actinopteri; order Gobiiformes; family Gobiidae; genus Knipowitschia; species Knipowitschia caucasica. The sequence goes on along the minus strand of OZ035824.1, from coordinate 8,227,286 downwards.
AACCAAGTTTTGTTCTATCTTTGCAGTTAACAATAACAACAATCATAGAACATCATTACCTTGAAACGCAGGGTTCCTCTGAGGAGCGTGTGGGCACTCTGGATCCCGTACGGCTCGGCGTACTTGGTGCTGTCTCGGTTGGGGTAGCCTTCCAGGTTAAACCCAGGGAAGAAGTCCATCTCAGCCGCAGACTCCATCAGGGATCCACCGGGCGGTACGGTCACAACCTACACACGTGTGTTAGCGTTCTCAAAATGGAAATATGTGATAGTCCTGCTCAGAGTGTGGAGTACGATTATGTGAGGAGGGTTCAGTATAAACATGTGTTCTCAATCATCAACATGACTTAAGCAGTAGCCTGTTCGTTGCTATTCACCCGCTGTCCCATTATCTGTTTCATGGTGTGACGATGGGACCCCTGAAACCTCTATGACCTGCACCTGTGAGCTGATTGCCCACGGCCAAGACTTGTTAGCTGCACCCCCCCCCTCCCTAATCCTGGATGCAACAGCTTGAGTCCCCACTCTACTAATGCAGGAGGGTCTATGGACAGTGATGTTTTGGGACATCTAGAGACTGAAAGAGTCCACCTTCAGAGAGGGAGACAGCAGAGGGTATAAGGTGGCCAAATACCAATACAGGGACGAACTCAAAGCGGCCAAGGCCCGGCACACAGAGCGCCTACAACAGCAGTTTGCGGTCAACGACCTGGCCTCTGTCTGAAAGGGGCTGCGTTTGATCACCAACTACAAACCAAGAGCCCCCCACTGTGCTGACGACCGCAAATTGGCTGAGCAGCTAAACCAGTTCTTCAGTTGCTTTGATGTTGTTCCCGACACCTCCCCCCACTGCTCACTTGACCGTACCATACCGTAGATGTGTATGCTAATTTTTAATATTTTTATTAACTTTGACTGTTGTTCTGAGCCAAAGCAATTTTCAAGTCTGTGACTTCCTGTTACTTACGTGGCAATAAAAATCATTCTGATTCTGTTATGCACATTTATAGACATTGCTCATCCTGTCCATTATGACCCAATGGCTATGTTTGAACTGGTTGAATCTCTGATATATTATTGACTAATGGACAACTTCGTAAAGTCTGGCTGTCAGGATAAATCAAATTGGAGACAGATTTAGCCTAAATCTGTCTTACAATTAAAAAATCAGACATCCCACACTTATCCTCGCATTTCTTGCCACGCCACGGTAAATGCCATGTAGTTTGAGTGAATGTGGAATAGTAGTAAGTGTGTTGTACCTCTCCGTCTTTCAGGTAGACGGCCGTGCTGATGGTGTTCATTAGCACCCCGTATGGACTCCAGCTGAACTTGTAGCGCAGAGGGTTATCTGAGCACTCTGGGGCTGGAAGTCCTCCGCAGAATGAGATGTACGACTCCACCTGAAGTCATTCCATTTTACACTAAGAAATATGAACTTAAATGTGCGTGCGAGGCGGGGTTTGGTGACTCACGGTGCAGCCGTCAACTTTAGCCTGGTCGATGCACTCCATGGCCAACATGTGGTCTATGCCAGGGTCCAGTCCCATCTCATTCACGATGGTGATGCCAGCCTCCAGCGCACTGACACAGAGAGAGCATTTAAGTCTCTAGTCATATGGACCATTTCCAAACGCTCCAATGCCACTGAGGTTTAGCTTGAAAGATTTAGGACAAAGTAGCATAGAGATGCCATACAGCTCGTGTTGACTAAAATGTGGAAAACTCTACTCACTAAAGATTACACAGTGCATAACTGTATTTATACAAACTGCTCCAATAACAATTTAATAAAGTAACATTAACTGAATATGCAATTTACAAATCAGATACAAAACTTCCTTCTAGTCGATGTATGCATTTGTATTGTGGTAGAGTATCTCCTGGAGCGTATGAAAGAAATTGGACACAGCTCTCAGAGCTTTGGTTTATGTTTAAGTGAACAGCAGAGTGAGCCGTTACGAGTAAATGCATTATACATATTAAGTTAAGGGACTTGTTTTTATGTGATTAGGGCTATTGTCAGAGCAGTTTATAGACTTATTATTTTGATTATCCAATTAACTATAGGATGCAGGTTATTTGTTAACATAGATTAGTGAATGAGTCCTGGTATGGATAATCTTTTCCTTCTCAGAGTTCAGTGTGTTTTACAGTCTTCCATCAGCTTTGTGTTTCTCTATTAGCTATTAGGTATAAGTGTTGTACTACAACATAAAAACTTATATTCAAGTGAGGCCTGCATGTGGACAAAATTGTACTTGGGTTTAAGATTTAGAAGGTGCGCTTTATTTACAGGTGCACTTGATAGTCCAGAAAGAACTAACTTAATTTGTGTTTGGAGTGTTCTTGGGCACGTCTTCCTGACCTGCTCTCCAGCGCCTTCATGTCTGGGCTCAGGTAACTGGCCGTCACCATGTTCTTCTTCCTCTGAATGCAGTGTTTGGCCACGAGGGGATGGAACGTGTACGGCAACAGGCTGAGGAAAAGGTAATTACGTTCACATATATTTATGCATCTTCCAACAAGGTTAATTTTCTGTTCTAATTAGATTCTACATGTTGATTCTTCTTTTAAAACTGAGTGGTTTGTTTGTACTGTTTTGACTGCTGACACACCCATGATGAGAGGACTTCATTACTTTCTCACACCTGGGATTCTGTCCCGAAAAAGTAAGATGGCGCTGTCGTCCTGCCTCTGGTGGTAGGAAGACGGCACCAAAAACAGATGTTCAGAGTAGTCATATCTGTTGACAACGGAAGCCCACTAGCAGTCAAAACTTCCAGGTATGAAAAAAAACACTGAATCGACTTGTAGAATCTTCTAGTGTATTTTCACTGATGTACCTGATGACCAGATCATGGTCTTTGATGAGCGAGTCCAGATGTCCCTCCTGGCTGCCCACGTCCATCACCACTGGGATGGTGTTTGGGTATTTTGCAGCGAGCTCCTCAGCCTGCCTCAGAACCACAGAGGCTCAAGACAGAAAAGAAATGTCAGAATCTAACTTGTGGAACACCCCCCTCCTCCAAACAAAAACCTAAATAAAATACAATCACAATCTAATCATAATGTTGTAAACCAGATAATCTAAAAACTGAATTTAATGTTAACATTTACAAGAGAAGGCCTGGGTTCATAAAAAGCAGGACGATTGTAAATTATGTGTTTAACGAATGAAAACTATGACGAAGAGATAAATACTTTAAATGTTTGTGGAATGTGAAATCAAACTTCCAGCCAGGCCTATTGGCTGAACTCACCCACGGTGACCTGGGTCTTGTCGTCCCGGGTCAGGTACTCCACGACGGGGCCCGACACGTAGCCAGTCCCCAGCAGCAGGACTCTCTTCATCCCACTCTTCTTCATGATCTGAGCCTTCTCCCTGCATCAACAACACGTGTGATTTCAACATACACCACAGAGCCTCCGGGAAAGAAATGTCAACCCGACGGACGGGTGAATGATTAAAAAAAAAGTATAATTCATAAAGTAATAGGTTACAAATCAATGCAATTGATTTTTGATTCTGATTGGACTGTAGAAAAAGGAGGACGGTAAGAAAACAGAAACATCACATAGCACGAGAGCTTAAAGCTGCACTAACTGACTTTATTTTTGTATTCATTACGAAAATGCTATCCATGTCCATGCAGTGCATTGGGATATACGTCCTTTTGAAGAAAAAGTAGCGCAGATTTGTGCTGGCGTGACATTATATTTTAGATCGAGTTTTGATGAAACAAGGAAGAGAACGTGTTTCGGGTCTCTGATTGTGACCAATCACAGCGGACCACTAGCCCCCACTTTCGTGAGAAATCTACAGGTCTGTTAGCACAGACGGCTGAGTTAACGCAACAAGCCGAGGAGCTAACCTGAAGCTTCCGTGTCTTCGTCACCGGTTACTGCTTACACAGCGAAACAGCCATCCAAAAGAAAGTCTCGTTCCTCCGCGCTTCCCGGTTCTATCGTTCTATGGTCACGGCATCCACGTGAAAATCCATATCCATGTATTATCCATATTGGGAGACGCTAGCTCCGTCAACAACACTGTGTGTGTGTGGGGGGGCGATAGCTTCGTGGGTGCGGGGAGGGGAGGAGAAAGAGCGAGGCCAGCGAGTCCACGGCTTCAAAATCCCAAAGTCAGTTAGTGCAGCTTTAACAAATCCTGACAGGGCACAGCATTTCCACCCGAAAAGCTAAAAATAATAAACATAGATTCCCTTGTTCATCAGGGGTCATCCTCTAGAAAATCCTCCACTTTTCTAACCAGCCGAATTGTTTTATGTAGAGCGCTGCAGCAGCTGTCAAATGCCGTGCATACACTGTTAAATACAACTGCTGAGACGACGGGGGACATCTGTCCTCTGAACTAATCACTGCGCTGCACAAAAGTCACACAAAAAATGTCTGACTTTAAAGAAAGATAACTTATGTTATAATAGCGGTTGTATTACGTTGTTCATGAGAATACAATCATACGAAAAACAAACAAGAAGCACACTATAAAAAAAAAGAATGCATAATTACACATCATTTTTTCCCCCAAACTGCGAGGCTGTACCGAACGATATTGAATCATTGAGGGATATACTGTTTTTAAATCATATTGAAAGTATTGTATAGTATTGTATATAATACAGGCTCTGAAAGATACCCAGCCTTACACCACATATAATTTCCTTTTATTGCTCCAAATCCCAAGAAATAACTAGACCTGTAACTTTGCTTGGTGTTGAGCGGACCTGATCTCAATTACAAAACTGTCAAGGTCTGATTAAAAATAACTTCATTAACACGATGATTAAATACATTTTCCATTTCATATTTAATGAGTGAAAGGGCTCAAGCTTCACTACAGACCATTATTGTCTATGGCTAGATACACGGCAGACGAACGTAAAAGCAAAATTTGAAACGGGATCTTTTTAAAAATGGCACATAAACAATGGCGTGTTAAAACGACCGATCCTTGGCCTGACCAATTTCCAAACGCCCTCTTCTACGGCACACTATACATATCACACCCGGTGACTTAACCCAGCAAATCATGTTTTAATTAAAACAAGCCGCACGCCCAACTCGTGGCTTCAGTTAAAAAGTCTGCGATTTTACATGCAGGATTATGTTAACACCGTCACAACAATACCGCCTTAATAAAGTCACCCGTGGCTTTAATAACCCGCGGTCCGCCTTAAATCCCCCAGGAGTCAGTGGCCTCTAATTGGAAGAGACAAGCGGAGTGTGGCGTTGGCCGGCGGCGGACGTCCTTGCGCCGCGCGTCTTAATTAAAAAAAAGAAAATGGCTGGACGTTTTGCTTTTTGTTTACATTTCTTAAGGAGCCCCATCTCGGCCGCCGGGATTAAAGACTTTTGTGGCATGGCTTGTCTGGAAAGATGATACTTAAGATCAATTAGTGAGTGGAGGAGTCTTAGAGATGGCCTAAATATGAAGATATAGAAATGGAAAAGCAGAGAGGGTTTCTTTTGGACAAGCTGTTGAGGAAAAGTAAAGGGCCAAAGCTGCCCTAAAGCTCCGTGAGCGGGATAAGTAGAAAGTCGCCATTGTTGTCGTCAAGAGTCAGTTGTGTAAACAGACCTGGATTCAGACACGCTTAATCACCACACCAACCGCTAATATTTATTTTACTTATATTTCAATGATCATTTTTCTGTAACATTGTGTTTGATTGATTATGCACCATGTTTTGTATATGGAAAAAAAGAAAGGGGAAAGTGAAAAAGGTGCATTCAGTCAATTACATAGATTTTGACTTTTAAACTAGAGTGGGAAAGGTAATCCTCGTTCAGGTTGTGGTCAGGTTTTTACTTTAGCAAAATTGTCTTTTCTACAATAACTCCACTATGAAGATGGGCTGGGTAAATGTTTGTGTTATTACTTGGTATGAATACGTTTATGGTGCACATCTTTCGACAGCTGCAGCAGCACTCAGGCCTACAACGAACAAGTTTGATATCTCCACCGTCGGACTTCAGCAGTCATGAATAAAGAGGGTTAGAAAAGTGTATTAAGTGTTTTACAGCCTTAAAACATAGCTGCTACTTTGCGGATTTCACTTATTGTGGGTTATTTTTAGATCGTAACCCCCGGGATAAACGAGGAACCAATGTATAACAGAAAATCACTTGGATTCATTGGAGATAGAACATTGTCCAAGGGAGAAAACAACAAAATGGGTGATTGAAATTAAACACTTCCATATAAAAAGGCATGTTTATATACCTGTACTTTTATGGTTACTTTGACAGACTTTAATACCTAAACTCAACCAAAACATTCAAGTTTTCCTTTAAATATTGTCAGATCACAAATACGCAAAAAAGCCAATGCCTAATGGACTAAACATTGAAAATAGTGGTACGCAATCTACATTCGGTGACATGCTTCATGCTTCCCATAAAAGCTCCAAGAGTAAGAAAGAGGGGGCGGTGAGTGATGGACATGAGACAGAGAAATGAGTGCACCCGGACAGAGCGGGACCGTCCCGACTCACACAAGCCACGCACAGAGCTCACTGTGTAGGAACAAAGTCAGGGTTAGTTAGCTCCAAGTTCGATTGGGGTTTTAGAGCTTCATGCCCAATGAGCTGCAGCGAAATATAAAGAATGACACACGCAGCCTTTAGATTTAGGATGCGAGAAAGTGAGAAATAGGTGGGAATATGTTTTGCTCTGTTCGGGATTGTACTTTTGTCGTTTTTTGTGTTCATTGCGACATTGCGAACACAGAGCACCAGCCCCTCACTGATCCTCCTGCAGGTGATGAGTCCACAGGAGCTGAGATCTTTCAGCGGAGGCTTCAGGCAAAGTGGGGTTAAGTGTCTTGCCCAAGGACACAACGACAGCAGACATCAGTGGGAGTTGTGAAGTAGGTCTTATGGTGGGCTCGAACCAACGACCTTCAGGCTCAAAGGCCAATGCTCTACCAACTGAGCTACTGTCGCCCCTGATTCCAGTTTTTTAAACATTTCTAGGAAACTGATTCCAGTTTCCTAGAAATGTTAAAACACAAAGTTGTAAAACTGGCAAAACTTGACGCAGCTTATAGTAGAGCAAGAACTGTATATCCTCGACAGAACTACAGTCGGAATAAAAGTCAAGTTACTGTTAATGACATTCTGTGCTAATACCAGCCAGTAAACAAGACTACATTTTTAAGAAGGCCTCCAAAGAAATTGTCTGAACGGATATAATTTTGATTTAAAATGTTAGCATGCGGCACGGTGGCTGAGTGGATAGCACTCTCGCCTCTCAGCAAGAAGGTCCTGGGTTCGAATCCCGGTCGGACCAGGGCCTTTCTGAGTGGAGTTTGCATGTTCTCCCCGTGTCTGCGTAGGTTTCCTCCGGGTACTCCGGTTTCCCCTACCACTAAAAACATGTCCAATAGTTCTGGCATACGCCTCCTGTACTGGCGACCCGGCTCCCATCTCTGTGTGGAGTGAGAGACAAATGCCCAAAAATTAACAATTGTAAACCGCTTTGAGACTCAGATCTGCAGTGAAAAGGCGGTATATAAATAAAAACTTACTTACTTACTTACTTAGCACAAATATTTGATGGCAGTATTGTATTGATGCATCCCTTGAAATAATGGTAATGTTAGCGGTAGTAGTAGTATTAGAAGCAGTAGCAATAACAGTAGCAGTAGTTGTTGTGTGGCTTTAACTTGTCATTAGCAATTGAAGGTGACCGAGTGATGATCAAGTCTGAGCTAAGAACGACGTTGTGAACCATGAGATGGAAAATGCCTTCATGAATATACCTCCTTTCCCGCAGTTTGTCAATGTACTCAAACTTTGGCGTGAGTTTCCCGTTTGAAGTTATGACAGCCTTTGAGGAATGAAAGAAGAAAATGCATAAATTATCTCTTCAAGAATGTTGGGAATAGTTCTACAGTTCTGACTCACGTCTCTGACTTGCGGGCTGAATTCTTCCTCTTCGAGTGGTCTGGTGGCGTCTGAAGGCAACTGAAAAATCCACCAAATGTGTAAGTTGAAGGAAAAGTGCGTGTTAGTGTTGTCAGCCTGCAGCGCTCTCCCAAAGCAAATGAACACGGACCCAAACACTAAAGACCGTCAGCACCCGAGCTCGCCTGGTCCCACCCAAAAGTCTTACCATCTCCCAGATGTAGGGGAAGAGGCGGTCCCCAAAGTACTCGGTGGCCTCGATGGGTAGCTGCGCGGGCAGGTTGTCGATAGAGCACATGAGGATTCCATTACCCTCAACACTGTAGTGTAAAGGAAAGTCAGATCTATTAAAAAGGCGACACACACATTCCACAGGTTCACAAAGACATCCTCGTTTAGGAGTTTCGTTAGACCCTTTAGGAGGAGTGGACTAACCGAAGTGCCGACGCCATCCATAGTGTTTGCCGTAATGAGGTGGAAGGCCATTAGAGTTATTGCTTTATTGATGAATTTATGAAAATGCGAAGAGGGGCAACGACCAAGCCACCAAGAGGCAATCTGAAGGTCTGTCCCTGTTCACATCAAGTTTTAGAAGGCTCCTGATTGGTCGGTTGAGAGGCCAAAACCATGAATTTGTGTCCCCAAAATGGTGAGTGGCCCATTGAACAAGGTGATCAGACACACTGTATGGATGCAGGATTACTGAGTGAATAGTTGAGAATGTAACTGCGCTCTACGAGTGCTTTTCTAGGGTGATGATACAAATTTGTTCTGGACTAAAGTTAAATAACACTGGACCCATTTAAAGTATCCAACTTTTTTGTTCAGTATAATACATGTTTTAACAAAGTCCAGTATGAAAGGAACCTTATTGAGAACGAATCACATGCAGTCTTCATCTTAAAATAAAAAATGTTATCCTTTGCATACTTTTGGTTGAGAGCGGGTTGGGTCTGAGTGAGGGTAGTCTTTCCTAGTCCACAGTCTGAAAACGCTGATCTAAACATGTGTCAGAGACCAGAAATACTGTAAATGCATGTGAAAAATATAGTGTTTTGAGAGAGCAAGCGCAAATTATTTTATTACAAATGTTGGCTTTAAAATGGCATTAAGCAAATTTTGAAGTGAAAATAAAGAGTTTCTATAATTCCATATTTGCCCTTGTAGTGACTTAACTTTCCATCACAGTGATCTCTAATGTTTGGAAGGTTGTTTCCCCTGTGGGACCCCTGCACCAGGAAACCAACAAAACACTTCCTGGAGCGCTGTCGACACAACCGTGATCAAAAGTAAAGGCACCGTGAGGCTGCCATGAGGTCAAATATGCAATGATATACACTGTTTCATATACAAATCAAAAGTGAGCTCAAGACTGAAATAATTATACCTTTTAAAAGAGTTGTATATCGCCAATGCAGGAGGGTCAAAGGGCAGTGACGATACACAAAATCAACCGAAATTGTGGAAAATTGACCGTCCCTCTTCCTATGAACCAATGGCTTCTACGTGTTTGTTATAATTGCATTTCCTTTGTTCAAACAGTTTGATTCTCTGATCTGTTGTTGCTGAATCGACAACAGATCGATTCATACAAACACAAATAAATGAAAGAGTGAACTTTTAATGGATAATGTTCATGGTATTCCTACAATCCATAGGACAAAGAAAGCGTCCTCCTGACCCTGTTCAAATAGCTCTGCGGAATAACCTTGTTCAAATATATGTACATATTATTCCATAGCTTGAACTTGGGTGTGCGTGGTGTGAGTGGTGCTTGTGTGCTCGTTACCTGTCATGGTCAATGTGCTGGTCGGCGTCGTACATACAGAAAGGCTTATCGATGGTGGTGCATTCGGTCATGAACTCTATGGAGCCCCCCGTGTCTGCCGATATGTCGCAGATGGCTAAAAGTCTGCGGGGGAGGACAGGAGGTGCATTCTTATCATAATCAATCATAATCAAACATCAAACATGAAATAATTGGCCTCGTTTCTAATGTCTTATTTCCTTGGCTTTTTAAAAGTGTTTTTATATTGTTTGCAAATATCCACTGCACAGGATTCTTTTTTAATTATGCTTTTATTTTCTATCATGCTTTATTTCTTTAATCTTTAAGTACAGTACTCGCTGAGTTGAGATCTTGGTGCAAGGAATCACGTGTGTATAGAGATTTACGCATGTGGATTTCTGTATTGTCTTTTTACCATCTATAAAACTTTGTCAGAATCAAAAACAGTGTCTAAAGCAGAGTTGGAGATTCCTACCCATGCATTTGTCACCAGTAGATTGGACTACAGTAACGGCCTGCTCACTGGTCTCTCCAAACAAAGAGTATATTCTAAATGCAATTAGAGTCTAGACAAGAACCAGGAAGTGTGAGCACATTAGTCCAGTTCTCAGGTCTCTGCACTGGCTTCCTGTGGCTCAGAGAATAGGCTTTAAAATACCTCTGCTTGTGTACAAGTCTCTCCAAGGCCTAAAATCTGGCTAAAGAAGTCTTCCTGAACATATGAGACAGGCTTTTACTTTGACAATGTCCAAATGCAGGTTAAAAACAGTTCTGTTTGCTGTGCATGCAACTGACACATTGCATCTTCACTCGTTTTAATGTACTGTGATTACTAATGATTAACTAACTTTGAGTACCTTGTTTTGTTTTAATTGTATATTACACAATGTAATGACAAGGTGTTTTAAACGCGGTGTTGGAGGCAGACATTAGCATGCTAACTTCAACTGTTATCTTCCACGTCTGACCTCATTTACCAATCTATTCTTACAATAAACGTCTAGCTACTATACCTGGCTAGTCAAAATAATTAGTCCATTTACTTTTCTCTGAATATAGCCTGAATTATATCAAAACAACTAGTGCATTTCCCTAAATTTCCTCATGACGGATCCTCCTACTGTTCACATAAACACACACAGCTGATAGAGCAGTGTTTAAAATAATTTTCTGCACCGCATGAGATACTCTACCACAATAAAAAATACATACATTGGCCACATCGTTATGTAGGTCACAAGGTTTGAAGAAAGAAAAAAAGTAGAAGCTTAAAGTCCAGCAATTATGTGCTCTGGAAATCTTTAGCCACAAGTTGCTCTTTCTTACCTATGGGGCAGTGCGGGCGAGCCTTCGTTGCACACCAAGGCGTTTTTGGGCGGTCTTCTTAACTTTTGGGCATCCAGGCGTCTGAGGAGGCGTGGGGTGTGGCGATCCCAGTAAATGCCATTGATCAGGCAGGTGGTGTAAGGCGCTACCTGTGGCATTAAAGACATTTTCATCATGTGACAAACACTAACAAAAATATGAATTTGAAGTGAAAAAAAATTAGACATGATTATTGATGTGACACGCAGGAGTCAAAGGGTATGAAGGCTCCACGAGTTCTGCATTAGTAGTGTTATTACAGTACTTGCTGGACTATTAAGCACTCTTAAGGGGCGTTCACACCGGACTTAACTTCGGCGTCAAAAGCGTCAGGTTTCCATTGAAAGTGAATGGTGAAGCGCGTCAGGTGAAGCCAAGGGGCCCGGCGTCACTTGGCGCGCGTCAAAAGCTTCAAAGGTCGCGCATAATACGCGCTCACTTGAAGCTTTTGACGCGCGAAACGCTCGCGTATCAAAACAATCCCTTTGACGCCGAAGCTGAGCAAAGCTGAGCTTTTGAAGCTTTGATGCGGGCTTCAACCAATCAGGAGACGAGCAGCAGCAGCAGCAGAGGGTCTGTCTCTGTCATGGAGAGAAGTCATGTATCTGCTGCTGCTGTTTTATTGTCATTATTGTTATTAGTAATATTATTTGTATGAGTAGTAACGTTCTGAGTAACAAAAATCATTGTACACATGCTGTGTAGTAAACGTAGTTTATTTAAAATAAGAACAGGCTGACGATGAGTCTGGCTCAGAGCAAGGCAGCTCCGGGCGAGAGCCGCGGAGAGGCAGGGAGAGGCGAGCTAGAGCCGAGCTAGAGCCGGGGAGAGGCGGGGAGAGGCGAGCGAGAGCCGGGGAGAGGCGAGCGAGGCGGGGAGAGGCGAGCGAGAGCCGGGGAGAGGCGAGCGAGGCGGGGAGAGGCAGGGAGAGGCGAGCGAGAGCCGGGGAGAGGCGAGCGAGAGCCGGGGAGAGGCGAGCGAGAGCCGGGGAGAGGCGAGCGAGAGCCGGGGAGAGGCGAGCGAGAGCCGGGGAGAGGCGAGCGAGAGCCGGAGAGCGAGCGAGAGGGAGCAGCCGGAGGAGAGCGGAGCGAGAGCCGAGGGAGAGAGCGAGCGAGAGCCGGGGAGAGAGCGGAGCGAGAGCGGCGGGAGAGGCGAGCGAGAGCCGGGAGAGCGAGAGGCCGGGAGAGGCGAGCGAGAGCCGGGGAGAGGAGCGAGAGCCGGGAGAGGCGGGGCGGGAGAGGCGAGCGGCGGGAGAGCGAGCGAGCGGGGAGAGGCGAGCGAGAGCCGGGAGAGGCGAGCGAGAGCCGGGAGAGGCGGAGAGAGGCGAGCTCCGGGGTTTGAGAACTCAGACTGGGCGAGTGACATGCGGAAGCACCGCTGAAAGCGAGACTCCTCCGTACGCAGCTCCTGGAGTAAATGACGGAACTCTGCAAACACTGCAGCCTCTCAAGTCTGTGGTGAACCCAGAACATGTTTTGTTGAAGCCCTACAACAACGTTATTTTGCTTTATATAACAAATAAAGGCTCGCTGCTCATTGAAAAATCTACCGCTGTCCTGACTACAGACAACAGAGAAGCTCCTCCCACCGGCGTCAGGCGCGTCAAAAGCTTCAAGCACCAAAATGACAAAACTATCCTGGCGTCAGTTGAAGCGCGTCAAAAGCTTTTTGAAGCTTTTGGTCTGAACGCGCCTTTATACAGCAACAGCAAAATTTGAAAAGACATTTGATTTTGTCCTCATATAGGCTGCAAGTTTTCATGTCGTAATGTCTAACTTAAACAGCTGGTGGAGCAGAAGAGACCAATAGGCGTTATTTTAACCATCAAATTCCTACTAAAAATGGATGATTTGGGGTTGTGTATGTCCCTGCATTACCTTGTGGTGTCTCTCTGCTGTTCACATAAAGAAACCGGAAAGCAGGAAAGTGTGATAACTCAATAGCAGATGGAACGGTGGACACAGCTCTAGCACCCCAAGGGGATCAACAAAAGAAAAATGCAATTGGTTGCAATGCTATAAACAACCAGCAAGCACTGCATTTGCTTTATCGTTTGATTTTCTTAATCTGTTGACAAATTACAATTGATTTGACTAAATGCTTTTAAAATGTTCTTATTATAACTCATTGGCTCTATTCATTTGAGTATCTTTTTAGATTCATGTAAACATGGACTTCCTCCTTTTATGGTGAAAACATCAGGTAATGGTCTAAATACACCAAACAGAGGTCATTGGCCCAGCTCAACTGAAAACTTGTTGCTAGCTACACCACTCCAACATCAGCCAACGCCATGTCGTCGGGTTGGTATTGATCTCAGCCTTAGCCCAGCGAGAGGTTCAGAGGAGGTGAACTCACGCTGGTCCTGAAGTGGGACGTGTACAGCTCGGGGTGGTTTTCGTACTCCAGGGGGTCATAGATGCCGTCACTTTTCCTCACGAGGTGATGGTGGCGACTCAGCACGGTGGCATAGACTTTGGTCAAATCTGCAGAGAAAAAAGCACAGTGAGGTTGAGAAGCACGAAGGATCCCATTGTGGTGAAGTGATGCAGAGTTTAAAATTAAGATGAAAGGTATACCTCCAGTTTCTGAGACATCTTTTAACTCGTGTGGCTCCACATATTCCACAGGCAGCTCATTGATGATATCCTGAGCTCCCTAAAAAGTAAAAAAAAAAAAATAGTAAAACGTGGTTGCTGTGTGTAGAGTAAACAAGGGCTGTGGTCACCTAAAGACCTTTCATACAGAGTTCTCAAATCCAATTATATTCTTACCATTAATCTGGTCAGATCTAAACTGCTTATAATCAGTATACAGTATATACAGTACACGGACAATGCTAACCAGCTAGTTAGTGATAATGGACAAAGTTTAGCTCCAACTCCTCTAGCTCAGTAACCGTTTTTGCCACACTCTCCATTTTGGTATTTTAAAAAATCTGCGGTTACATTAAATACATTCATTCATGAGGAAAACTCCAGCGTTCCCTAACAACAGTCTTAGCAACACATCCGCCCTGTTACAGCGCAAAGCTAATGCAGGAGAAAAGCCAATCTATGCTTATGTTGAAATCGGCCTCTTTCGCTTTAGAGCTAACACTATGGTAACGTCAGCACTCAGTGAGTCCTCTTCCAATACGTGGTCAATGATTAAGTACAAAGGCACTATTTTATACAGAATAGTCAGAGTTCTTATAAATCCGGATGACTTAAAATCTTAATCACAATTGCACAACATATTTACTGCAGCTGGTTTAACCGACAGTCGGGTTTGCTCACATCCTCTTTCCTCCACACTGCCCTACACTCCCACCTTTGACACGTTTCCAGTCCCGGTGAAGCAGAACGTCACTGGTCCAATGGACTTAGGCATCAGCCCCATGGACAGTTCGTAGCCGCAGTCGCGTACCGCCTGGATGGCCTGGCTGACGTTTCTGTAGTTATGAGCCATGCCGATGTGCTGTGGCCAGAAAAGAAAAACACATGGGATATTACTGTAATTTGTTTGGGAAGTTCATGATTTTGCAATAGATCACACAACAGCGGTTCCTGGTTTATTGCAAAAGTTACGTTCAAAAATAAACTTCAATAAGCAAAAAACGAGAAGTAGAACATAAATGTTTTAAGAAGAAGATATACTTTATTGATCTCACAATGGAGAAATTCGGTTTGATGAAGTCGTATTATTATTTTATAGTCATATTATTAAGGCGGTAAAAAGCCGTCAGCACACACTTCATTCACTTTTCTAACCACCTGAACTCACAAGCTGCTGAAGTGGGATCGCAGAGATATCAAACCTGTTCGTTGTTGGTTTAAGCGCTGCTGCAGCTGTCAAAAGCCGTGCATACACTATGAAATACAGCTACAGAGGACACTAGGGGTGTGACGATACTTTCTCCCGCGATTCGATTATCGATATGCATTTGCCAAGTATCGACATCAATATATATATATTTTTTTTAAAGATTTGGTTTTTTATTTTTTTTTTACAATAATTTTTTTTAAAATTGGTATCAATACTTCATATATGGCTACATTACGCATCTCCATTCCATTTATCATGAAAAAAAGTGTATTTTTTATTTTATTTATGCCATAAATTGGCATATTGTATATTTCTGACCAATATATTGATAATCGTCATATCGTGATAAAATCGTTATCGTGATAATATCGTTATCGTGAGCTTTGTATTGTGTATCGAATCGTATCGTGAGGTACCCTTAGGTTCCCACCCCTAGAGGACACCGCGCTCAGGGACAGGGGCAGGGGCAGGACTAAGGACTGCGGGAAAAGACCGTGGCAGTCCTCTGAACAAACCACTATGATGCACACAAGCCACAACAGTTTTCTTCTGACTTTGAATAAAAGTAACTGTCATGTTTTACTAACGCTTCTATGATGTTTATGATGTTGGAGAATAAGAAGGTGAACCTAGCGAAGGACCAAGTTGTAACAAGGATCACAACTTTTACTAACGCTTGAAAGTAAAGCTGATCACAATTTGACTATTTTTTATGAGACTTCCTCGCCCACTAGACACAGGCAAGATGTTTGTCATTCAACTTACAAAGAAACTAAAATATGACAGACTCATCACACGCAAGTGAGATGTATCGAGCTCTCTGATATTATGTATAATTGGATCACAGCTGTAAATCAAAACAGCTCAGACATTTTTGAAAACATAAATTGTTAAGAAATTCACCTGCTTCACCTGTACATATTTAGTGCATTTACTTCCTCGGCGAGTAAAATGATAAATGGGAGAGGAGTATTTGTTCATACCACTACATAAAAGTTCAAGTTCAAACTCTTACCATAAAGGGAGTGTGGTGACCGAGAGCAAGAAGCCGCAGTCCCAGGCCGTGCAAAATATTGATCATTCCTGCGAACAAGAATCAAACAAGTTGATAAGGTTTTTTTTCCTCTTGTAGTCTCCACAAACACAGTACACTAATAGTAAATAAATAACACAAGGGTTCATCTACCTGCCACTCCCGCCCACTGGCCGAAAGCCACAATTCGGAAACCGTTGGGATCCACCATCTTCTCGTAGTCGATCAGGCGCACCTCCTGAAAATAATACTTCTTTAGGAAAAAGGTACACAAATGCTGAAGTGAACAAGAAACTACATCATCGGTTTTGTATCTGTGGCCTTGCTGACAGCCAAAACAATACCGAGGTCAGGCAAGTAGAACGTGATAAAGCAAGATGTAGTATTTCTTCCCTTTCCACATTTCCATAATAAAAGCTACTGTCAGTGTGCCCCAGGGCAGCTGGGTAAATAACAGGAATCACTCTGAGAAGGCAAACGTTCACTCACATTAGCATGCTTACCTTAACCGTTAGCTTCCATCTTGACTCATTTACATTTCTATTTGGTAGATAAACGTGCATCCTAAAATAATATGTCCATTAAATATATTATGACAACACCCAAATCTACCACAGTAAAAATACATACAGGTACACGCAGGGTTTAAAGAACTTCAAGTTCTTTAAAGCGGTTTATACTGTAGTAAATACAGTAAAATGTGACTTTAAAACAGGCCATCTTTACCTTCTTTAACAGGTCCTCCAGGAGCGCCATGTTGGCCTCCTGAGCTTTGATGGTGTGAGAAAAGAAGGCGTAGGTCTTTCTGGGCATCACCAGGTCCTCTGGCATCCTCTTCACTCCAACTATGAGGGACGCTTCAGAAATGTCCTCTTGAACCATGGCCCCCGCTTTGGCATAGTACTGGGAGAAAAGCACAACATTGTACAACTTAGGAAACAATAGCTTCTTAGGAGGGGCAACCAGAACTTCAAAGAGATATCATGTGGACATTTTTGCAAAAGAATCACTGCGGTGCACACAAGACTTACAATAAAAGGTACCTGTCGAATTATACTAAAGGGTATATGTTGTTCCAGAAAGGGCCGGTGGGCATGTTTAAGTTCCAACCTGAGCAGGCCCAGCAGACTCCACCCATTTCCTCAAATATTGACGTTAAAACTAGGAGGACCGGTTTGACACCCGGTTTTATATAAAAGGACCATTGTAGCACAAAATGTAATGAATTATAAAGCAATTAAACAATGCAATAAAGTGAATGGCAAGCTAAAACTGTTGTGATTTAGGGCCATAGATGAATGAATTGAATTGAATAAACCAAATGTAGACGATATGAAAATATATTCAGTAGAAGCAAGAGTGAGTTGGATTAAACTTCAGCCATGCACTTCCCTATTGGGCATTATAGAGTTTGCAGGTTAGCATTGTCCGTCTATACCAGTGGGGAGCAGGTCCCGGCTCAAAAGTGGCCAAAATAACGTGTGCTGACATGCTTGCGGAGGTGGACCCGGAATGAGAATTAGCCAATGCTAACATATAGCATTAGCTTACCTCTCGAAAACGTCTTTACAGGATGTTCCAAAAGTTGGCTCTTGGCCCAAAGCTCCGTTCCACATGTGTGTCAATGCTGAGGGGAGTGAGTTTTTTTAGACCAGTCTAGTTTAGTCGCTGTGATTTTTTGAAGTCACTCGTTTAAATGAATGGGGCTCGTGCCGGCTGACACATGCGCAGATGCGTTTTTTCACATTTTCCAGCCCCCGCAACCACTTTGAAACTGCCCATAGACCACGGCCGTTTTGGCACATTACTTAGAACGGCGGAGATAGGCGTGACTACATCCGTTAATATTTACAGTCTATGGTCTATACACAGTCTATAATTCAGATTTTATTCTTGTCAATATCCACCATTGCAACTGTAAGCAGCAGTTATGAAAACGTGTTATTACAGATTGAACAAGTGACTATGAAGTGAACCACGGTGAGGACTTACCTTCTCGTGGATGGCCCTGCGGTTGGACGGCTGCACCAGGACTTTGACTCCGGCGTTGGTGAGCTCGCGGACGTGTCTCGGGGCCAGCGGTGCCCTCCTCTCCCAGGGGTTGATGTCCTCTCGGCGGATGGCGATGACGGCCCGGTGGTGCTCGTAGCGGCGCTGGACAGCAAGGCAGCAGCGCGTCCCACAGCTTCGGTGACGCAGCGCTCTCAACATGGCTGACCCTTTCCTGCTCAGGGGCACAAGGGCAGAGCCACGCGCCGAGGGGAATCAGGCACGGAGAAGATAAAGAGTGGAAATGACCCCGGCATGTTGACAGAATTCTACAATTTCTGCTTTCATAGACAAACCGCACTCCTGAACCAAAATGACTGAGGCCTTGTGTTTTTTTCATCTGAAATAGGATTGTTTATGAAATGCAAACACAAACTCTTACACACGCCGCCAAATATGACTCAAGGGGTCAAAGGGCAGGCCGTGTTTGCTATTGGGAGAGCGCTGCGTGAAAACATTTGACCTGAAACCAACTCGATATGCAAACAACACACACAGAAGAGGAGCCCGGTCGATACAGACGCCGTCACAGCGTTGATATTTGAGACCAACGGCTGGACTTTCACATCACGGAGTTAGAAGGATGTAGCACAAAAATAATACTGTATCTGTTTGACGCAATGAAGTGCAAAAAGGCCCATAATTGTACTTGTGTAGGGTGAGAAAGTGTCGATATCACATATAACTTAAGTTATGTACCTGATATCGGAGAATTGGATCAAAAACAACCATGTAATAAATACAATAATTGATAATAGCTTTATTTAGGGGCACCAGGGAATAACTCCCAACTGATAACGTGCATATGACGTCACAATATCACTTAATTGGCTCATTTATTGATTAAGTAATCTCATGAGTCCTTTCATTATTTAATTAGCTAATTAGTCCAATTCTCTTCAATAGAATCTGAAGGTAGTGAATTCTTTTACAAATCAGTGACCCAATTTCTGGAGTTAAAAGTACAAATATCACTTTCAGACAAAGATGGTTTTGTAGATTTAATGAAGTATACACAATACAGACTAGATATGAAATATGCAAATTGTCAAGAATAACATGAAGGAAACGTTGATTTCAAGATACATTGTTAAAATGCTAGGCTAAAGTGAGCTAAGCAAGGCCTTTGTCTATGAATGGATTGGTATAGGCTGAGGCCTGCATGTGTTCAGCCTTGGTAAGAGAAGTATTCTTTGAAGTATAGGTTTTAATAAAGCCAACAACTGTGTGTAGCAAGAGCGCAGATCATACAACCAGAAATGAAAACAATTCTCTGGAGTTGGAGGTAAATGCTTTACGGGCGGAGAATATGTTTCTCAAAGAGAAGAGCTCTAAAATGGAACTGAACGAATCATCTCTAAAAGACGATAACAAAAAGGTCCTCATGCTGACGGGAGTGCAAACCTTTTCCATTCTGATGACACTCTTCAACGTAGTGTCCCCTCATCTAAAAATTAAGTCTAGCCTCTCAATATTTCAACAGTTCATGCTTACTCTAATGAAGTTGAGAATGCATTTTTGCTTTGACTTTTTGGGATTTTATTTTGGGATTGATTCACGTAGCGTCTCCAAATTATTTTAAAATTGTATCAATACCAAATACGTTCCGAAACAAACAGTTTAAAAACACCATCTGCATAATTGACTGTTTTTAAATATTTATAGAAAAACCAAGTAATCTTTTAGCCAGTGCCCAATGTTACTCTACATACAAATCGCATCACACAATGAAATATTTAATTGGAATAAGCCCACAAGGATGTATTATTTTCATTTCTAATGGGTGGGGAGGTAGAACAAGTGACAAGTTTATCACTGAAAACAGTACTTTTTTGTCACATCTGCTTCCAGGGGACCTTGTTTTAGCAGATAGAGGGTTTAATGTAAAAGACTCTATTCAGGCTTTTCAAGCTGATTTAAAAGTTCCAGCATTTACTCGAGGAAAAAAACAGTTAGACCCAGTTGATCTAGAGGACACTAGAGCCCTTGCATCCCTCAGAATACATATTGAAAGGGTAATTGGAGTGGTTCGCCAGAAACACACCATTTTACAAAGTATTGTGCCTATAACATTCATGAATATTGACAGTGACAGTGATAACATAATGTACCTGGATAAAGTTGTGAAAATATGTTGTGCTCTCACTAATGTATGTCAATCAGTTGTGATCCAGTGAGTGATCCACTTTAGTTGCTTTAATTTTTATGTTGTGATTTTAATTTTCTACAGGTGGGACAAATCCATTTTTTTGGTATTTTTTTGATTCCAAGGCAACTTTGGTGGTATTTCTTCACAGAGCAAAAATCCAAAAACGCAAATCAACATGCTGTTTGTTTCTTCTTCTCTGCAATAACAGCACTCAACCTATTTTGAGTTCTCTCTCCAGAAAGACCCGCTCAACAAAAGGCGCAGTGCACTCTTTTTCAGTCCAAAGAACAAAATCACAGTAGCTTTTTCCAGTGACGAATAGCTGCATCTGAACTTGATAAAAGTATGAATGATCTGTCTTTAATCTTAAATTTCCATTAAGACCATTTTCAAGGCAGAATCCGGCAATGGTTTTAACAGCCTCAGACACTGTAAGATCCTTGGCACGGAATGGGCACTTAATTTCAACTACACCTGAACCACAGCAGCTGCATGAAATGTAACAGTCTGGTGAGGATCCAACATAGGGGTGCCCTGTGGAAATGGTGAAGCCAGCATCATCAACCTGAACGTCTGAGTGTTTAAGACAAAGTTGTGTTTGGTAACTCCTCTTGGCTTCCTTTTCATTCTCACAGCCATATCTGAACATAAGAGAATACTTATTATCTGGTAACATAATGTATATACTAATTAGACCTACCTTGTTGTCTCAGTTGAAAACATATATGATTGTGGATAACAGATCTTTTTAATGAGTGACACTGATGGTTTTTGCATGTCTGATCTTACAGCTGCTTTGAAATTTGAAGCAGTAATCCTACCACTTCTCTGCTCAAACCACATTTTAGATTTAGCCTGACCTCTGGTTTCCACCTCCACAATCTCACTCTGCAAGCAAAACATTGATTACTAACATATTGATCACAGACTTCATACTGAACACCACACTTGCAACTGTTTCTAACATACATCACCTGTTCTTTAGTTACTGATAGCTGATGAAATACAGTGTCAGCTCTTTTCTGCAACTCCTCTACACTGGCATCTCTGAGTTCTTTGTCATAAAGAGAGGTGAGGGGTACAGGTAGATTTAAAACGACTGCTTTGGGTACATAAGATGCAGCGTGCTCCCTAACAAGAGACAGGACCACTGGCTTTTATTTTCGCCCCTCTTTTGAACAATTGGCGATGTTGTTGTAGAGCTGGCTTTGTTCACTAGGTGTCAGCAGTGGACACGCACTGGTTGCAGAAGTCGTCGACTCAGACAAACTGTTTTTTCAACTTTTGGGATTTGTTGAACACAATATCCTTTCCCTGTAGGTACTCCACCTTTTTCATAGCAGTCTCACTCGGTCTGTCCCATCTGCACTTTTTTGATGTTACGGAGGATTCTTCCTTTCCCCTTTCTTGATTGTGCTGCCACAAGGTAAACAACACAGCCGCTACATGGGAACAACACTCTCCAAGTCCTGCTGTACAATTACAGTGGGCTCCTAGCACTGCACCGTCACATCTGACAACTGCCCATGGCTTCAGTGAAGGGCTATTGAGTCTTTGTGAATGATTTACCTGTGACAACATTTACAGTAGCTGTTAAAGCAGTTGACTTTTATATTAGCTTAGCGCAGAAACGGGTGTTTAGCATGCAAGCGATGACAGATCGCACTGTGTGTACTTACTCTTCCAGTCACCACAAAACAGCTTTTTGTTGACAAATGCCATAGCTGGACATTGGACACAAACCCGGATTGTGTCCATTTATATCCGTCCAGACTTTTGTAAGCCTTCAGCGAATCCCCGTGTAAAAGGATGGGAAATCAATTAAGTAATTGTAAATATCTGGGTATTGCAGATTTGGTGGACTCACAACAAAATCTAGGCCTTTAAAAAACAAGCCAGGTTGCTAAGGAAAGCTGGAGTTGGGTCAATCCTCATATCTGAATATAAAAACTTTATCAAAATGTTTAAACCCAGGAATGAAAAGAGCATCATTAGACCACAGATTTTGTAATCCCAAAATGGTGAGTGTGACACAGTTACTGAGCTAGAGGAGAAAGCTAGTTGGAGCAAAACTTTGTCCATGAGCACTTCCCTATCGAGCTTCATTCAAGTAGCGGGTTAGAACTGTCATGGAGCTTCATTATTTGTCATGCATTCAACATTTCAAAAGCAAATATTAGAGAAACCCTTAAGTCATTTTCAATATTATATAATAATAATAATAATAATAATAATAATAAAGTGGGAGCAAACATCAAAAGGAGGCGGCTTCAGCGAGCAGTGTACTCATCTTCTCTTTTTATAAGCACTGACTCATGAACCTTTCCTAAAACAGATTCTACCTCCCTTTCCCTAAAAAGTTACTTTTCTGTGGGAGAGTAACCCGCCACCGTACGGTACGTGCCGTTTGAACTGTGAATCAAAGAGGATGCAACAGGATTCAGCAACAAGCTTAATTTTTTAGTATCAAAGTTGTCATACAAAAAATAAAAGACTAAAAGTTACTTTAGAAGAAATTCAAACTAACTTGACTTCACAGATACAACATAAAACTTGAAATAACAGGGCACCAGCTGTGAGGTCATATGTAATGTATCCAGAGCCATCTCTACACCAGAAGTTGGATTGCTATAGATGCTAGAGATACAGAGAAGACTTTCTGATTAATAATAATAATAATAATAATAATAGGAGGCTTTTAACTACGGCTGTAACTAACAACTATTACAGGAATAAATTAGTTGTTTAAAACTTACAAGAAATAAAGGAAATGTTTATGTAATTACTGCTCTGTCGGAGTGTTAATTGGAATTTGAATGACTATCCGTCATTTGACGTGCAGTACAGGTACAAAGCCATGTATAAAATCACATTTTACCAGCACCTTTTTTGAATAAACACACTGAAAACACCATAAGAGCGAGGGAGCATGGTTTCAATAGACAACCTTGGAAAGGTTCTCACGTCTGCTGCACTGCCAGTCAAAACTTTGGACATTCAATGTTTTGCTTCTTCTGTTGTAGAATCTATATAAACTCACTAAAGAAGAAATAATATTCATTAACTTGTAAATGTTAGAACCAGGTTCCTTAAAGTAGCCAGAGCTGCAAATTAAGGCCTTTGATCCAAACAACCGGTTATCAAACGGAAGAATCTAAAATCTAAAACATTTCCATTACATTCCATGTGTTCATTCAAAGTTTGGATTTTTCAGAAAGAATCTAAAATCTTGTAAATAGTCATGAAAAGTATAAAGAAAACAAAAATTGTCCACAATTTTGACTGGCACTGCACAGCATTAAATCCAGAGGGGGATGAGTATTACAGGTTAAATAAAAAGTAAATAAAAAGATGTGTTCGGTGTACAACTTTGAAAACATTTACTGAATACATTTAAAGGACAACTCACCCTCAAATCCACTTTTTTTTGCTGATAAACGGTATAAATGAGTGTCCAATAGTGTTGTCTACATATCCTGGTCATAATCTTGTCACTTTGGTGCAAATTAGTTGAAAGTTAGACTTTCTGCCTAAACCCGTCTGTGAGGCGCCATCTGCTGGCGACCTGTATTACTACATTTGAATTTTGAATCTGGCGCCAACACTGGCACAGAAGTTGGACCTGACGTCTGAAGCAAGACCTGACGTCAGCAGCCCCCCGCCCAGAGCAATGTAAACGGCCCAGTCTCGTTCACGCCCCCTTTAGTCCTCCAGGCTACGCCCATTTAGAGGAAGATTTGAACAGGAAATGTGAGTGACGTAAGCTCCGAGGAGCGGGGGTGAGAAGTGGTTCTCACCCCCGCTCCTCGGAGCTTACGTCACTCAGATTTCCTGTTCAAATCTTCCTCTAAATGGGCGTAGCCTGGAGGACTAAAGGGGGCGTGAACGAGACTGGGCCGTTTACATTGCTCTGGGCGGGGGGCTGCTGACGTCAGGTCTTGCTTCAGACGTCAGGTCTTGCTGCTGCGCCAGTGTTGGCGCCAGATTCAAAATTCAAATGTAGTAATACAGGTCGCCAGCAGATGGCGCCTCACAGACGGTTTTAGGCAGAAAGTTTAACTTTCAACTAATTTGCGCCAAAGTGACAAGATTATGACCAAGATATGTAGACAACACTATTGGACACTCATTTATACCGTTTATCAGCAAAAAAAAAAATGGATTTGAGGGTGAGTTGTCCTTTTTTAAGTAGGAGAATATTCTCAGAGTTCTCCAACTCTGAAACTCCTGATTTGGCACCAAGCTGTGAATAGTGGTGAGCTCTTAAATGACAACAATTGGGAACGGATTTGCATGCATTTGAATAAGGGGACAAGTTGAAACGTATCCCCCATCTTGTGTCTTTGCATGATTTAAGAAAGTATTCATTATTTAAGAATCTAAACAAACAGTGACATGAATGGAGAGTTGCGAAACATGAGATGATTTACAAGTGGAAAACCCCAGAATTTATTATGACGCTGTTTAAACTGAACAAATACAAAATCGAGACATTCTAGGGCCAAACTCCTGTCAAAGTTCAGTGGAGAGTTTCAGCTTGATCTCTGTAAAAGCATGTACCCACTGTCCAGAAAGACGCACATGGGACAGTTCCGGGCTGTTGTGCAGAACTATTTCTGGAAGCACGCACAAGAAACACTTTGAAGGATTTTAAAACCTGTACCCAAAAGACGTGGACCCACCTTGTCCGCTGTGTGTGGACCTGAACGAGCACCGAAGAAGAGTAAAATGGTCACTCTCTGAACAGCAGTCGAGTCACCCTGAGCTGAGGTGAGCCGAGGCGGGCACAAGACAGCCAAGACGCTAAACCATCACACATCCGGGACAGCCCTTCAAAATCAAACCAAATACATGCTCTGGCGTTCTCTTTCATGTTAAAATCGTTTACTGGTCATTCAAAAACTATGTACGTAGGATGTATAATTTACATGTCCTTTGTGAATGTGAAAATATATAAGTTAATAAAAATCATTACACTTGTAGAAGTATTATTTTGAAAAGAACGAGCATTGTATCCGGTTTCAACTTGAAGGAATTTTAGAGTTGGGCAACATCCAAAAATACACCCTCCGTCTTCCTTTCTTGTGATTTAAAATGTACATTAAATGAGAGAAGCTAGTTAAAAGTTTATTTAAGTGAAATTTAAAAACATTTGAACATGTTTTAGTGTCACTTAAGTCTAATTAATTGTATGTTATTATGGTTATATACAATTAGAAAGAAGAGCAAGGAGGGTTGAGGAGGTGTATGTTATGAAGTCGGATGTTGTCTTGGTTTGGCGAGTGGCTACGTAAGAGTTAATCACGTTTTAGTTTTACTTTCAATGTTGTTGTTGTTGTGTCTTTCTCCACGCTCTTTTGCCATGACGGTCTTCAAAGCCCTACCCGCACCAAACTAACTATCTAGTCTTAAACTCAATACTACTGTTCTCATTGCAACATAATATATTTGCAAGTTTCTGCCACGGATGTAAAGCGATGAGAAGAACGCGTTTGTGTGGAGAAAATACCTCTCTAAACTTTAACCAGCACGATGGTTTCATGTGACGTTTGGCGCATGCGTACTGTGATGGGATGATGATGAAAACCATAGACTGTAAATGAACTGGTATTTTAGCATATGGGAGGAAAGTAAATATCACTCTTTGGCAACAGCATGGATTACAACCACAAGAACCAAAATCCTTGATAAGTGGGGCTATTATAGAAACTAAAGGCAATTGGCAATCTATATTCCCCACCTCACCTATGGTTATGAGCTTTGGATTAATGCCAAAAAGGACGAGATTGCAGATACAAACTGTCCACATGCAGAGTGAGATATAGGGTGAGGAGCTCAGAGTAGAGCCGCTGCTTCTCCACGTTGACAGGAGCCAGTCGATGCCTCCTGAACGCCTCCCTGGGTCATATAGATCCATGGGCATTGGCGGCACTGCAAGTGTGTGTGGAGAGGGAATTCTAGGTGTCTCTGCAAACAGCTGTCCCTGCAACCCACCAACGGATTAAGTGGAAGAAAAATCATTTTGCTTTTTTATAGGGACATACACATCAATCATAATTACTGTTAATGCGCCAGTATTAGCGATAAAACTATTCTCAAACTGCACCTTCTTTCCACAACCTGTTAACAACATTTAAACAAAGGACTTTAATGTTCCCGCATTGAAACCGTTTTTTTTGATCAATTTCACAGTGACAATTGTTGGCTGTACTTTTTTAGCCTGTTTTATTCCTGGGGACTTGTGCACATGTATTTCTATGTGTTTTTACTGCAAATGGCAAAAAAAATCTATATTCTACAAGGGTGTCAAACTCATTATGGTCGGAGGCTTGATTTAAAAAAAAAAAAATGCTTTCCAGGGGTCAAAAGTATATACTTAACGAAAGGATGAAATTAGTTTTAAAATCAGGTATAACACGCCATAGTAGCTCATAATAACGTTATAATTAAGTTAATTGTAGTAATTGAACATAATTTCAGGGGCTACTAAAATGGCCTTGTTTTAGTGGACATAGGAAAAATCTAGGAAAACTTTTTTTACCTAAACCACTATTTCTTTAACCAGCATTTCTAGCTATTTTGACTGCTCCCATTCAGAACCAATAAAATTAATTTTCATTTTCCACCAGGTTTTTTTTTTCATTTGTTTTCATTTTTTAACCTTAACTCCAACTTACTTAGAGCTAAGACTGGTGAATTTAACTTGAACTTGAAATATAACAAAAATAGCAAACTGCTGGCAAGTAAACAGTGTGTTGCTATGGTGACCAACTGCTCACATTTCAATAATAAAAGACAATTTAATAAATAAAGGCGTAGAAATAATCTACAAAGAGAAAAAGAAAAAGTCATGTACATACGCCGAGTAATTACTGATAACAAAAACCCGTCAAATTGACTGCTTTGGGAGTTCTAACCATTTCAACTTTAAACAAAGAATGACTTTGACATGCGTTAAATCAGCAGCTTGTGTTTAATCTGTTGGCATAAATCACAATAAACTCTTTTTCCAACATTAGGCCACATAATTTCTCTTTTCTCAGAGTTCTGATGTCGCATGGTGAGCCCAGCGTTCAGCCACTGCTCCCACACCACCTGCAGTGGCAAAGAGGTAAGAGGGGCGTAGAGGGGTCTGAGAAAGTGTCCCGATGGCTTCCTTTTTAGGCAGGGTCAAGTTGAAGACGAAGGTCAAGAGTTGGCTTGAGAAGTACGGACCGGTTTACCCAAAAAGACGGCCCGTTTGAGGGAACAAAGGGAATCTATACAAGGGTCAGAATCCATTTGAAATATATGTCAAACTGCTCTTTTTGGGGATAATACAATAATTACAGCACTTGGGATGGAGGGGCTTATAGAAGAACACTGTCAATGGATACGAAAGGATAAACAACATCATTTGGGTAAAATACTGTTCTCAGTCCATGCATTTTCTTTATATTAAATTTCTATTTCTGTTTCAGTCATTGAGTCAAACAAAAGCTAATGAGCAGCAAACCTGTCAGACAAAACCCAGGGAAAATGATTCTCCCCCTTTTCCTGCACAACGTCTGAATCTGTAGAGACTTGAGTAAATTGTGGCGTTTACAAATCTGTGTATATTTTGTGTTCGTGGAAGTTCTAACAAAATTGGAGACATAATTTTTTGTAGTTAATTGTAAATAGTTTTTTTTAAGACATCAGACAACACTATAGGGCTGCACAATATAGCTATGGCAACGGTCGACATAGCAACAAACTAAAAGGTGATGTGTCCAAAAGTAAAGCATATTATTAAAGTATATATTTTTAATGAATTACAGTAATTAAAGAAGACATAAGTGTGCTTTTGAATGCTATAGCTAAAAATCTTAAATCATTATTAGTGTCATCATGAAACTGGTGTCAATAAGTGAGTAATCATTATTGATATAACGCATTTAACAGACCAAGGTCACACATGGTTTTGCTTTACCACTAATTTCTATTCACTCCACACCCAATGATGACAGGAGCGAGAACAAATCATAACCACCCATTCACACCTATTGTACTAGTGGTAGGGAAAACCGGAGCACCCGGAGGAAACCTACAAAAAATTCACACAGAAAAGTCTTGTCCGGAGGAGGAATCAAAGCCAGGACCTTTTTGCCGTGAAGCATAAGCACTTACCATCCAGCACTGCCCAGGTTTTTATTTGTATTATTTTTTCATTTGTGCCAAAATGTCTGTGAGATGTTGCCAAATCCTGAGTATATGTCTCACAGATTTGGAGACAGAAAAATAGAGGTAAGTGATGAAGAGTGGGAAGCAAAATGCATATATATATAGAGCACTAAAACTCTGCTTTAAGAACAGTTAAGCAAATAAATTAAAATACCTTTTATTTAACCTGGAAAGTTAAATAATAATAATAATAATAATAAATTGTGGTTAAAATCTCTTGCACATTTATGTCATCTTTAGCATCCTTGTATTCCCATATATTGTGCTGCCCTATCTGCCACCAATGCATTTCACCCTATATCCTGAAACCAACACCATATTTTTATCATTATCATTACTATTCATATTTTTTGTCTCTCTCTTTCAGAACAGCCTTCCTGTCTCCACATACCAGCATTTCCCATATATAGTAGCAGTCTCTGGGGGGGCAAATACAAATCCTATGGGTGAAGTGCGAGGAGCGGGAGAGGTCAGTCAGACGGCGACTGGCCCCCCGCCGGGTCGTGCAGTTTGCGGACGTGCTTCTTGAGGTCAAAGTTCCGGCAGAAGCCCTTCCCGCAGGTGGGGCAGGTGAAGGGCTTCTTGTCGTTGTGCGTGTGCATGTGGAAGGTGAGGTTGTACACCTGGTGGAAGGCTTTGCTGCAGATGGAGCACTTGAACTGTTTCTCTCCGCTGTGCGTCAGCTTGTGGTTCTTGTAGTTGCCTGGAGGAGGAAGAGGAGGAGGCGTGAGTGAGGGAGGGTGAGGCAGGGTGTGGGAGAGGGAGAGGAAGCAGAAACGCAGCATATGTTTGGATGGATTGGGCATACGCTTGTGGTTTATTAGAAATGTTGATGGATGGGTTTGTGATTAGCGAGGATGTAGCGACATTTTCAGGTCTATACTGAGAGGTGCTGCATTGGGCCTATAACATAAGATAAAATAGATATTGATCTCACACAGGAGAAATTTACATGTCCCATTTGGCATAAACAAAATCACTCAGATTTGTGCAAAAGACAGAAGTGTGCCACATGTTAGAGGCAAAAAAAGTCTGCTCAAGATATATTATGTAAAATAAAATATAAAGCGGCAATTAAAGAAACAGTAGCAAAAACAGTGCAGGTTTTTAGTTCTATATAGTGACTTAAAGTGACTTCTTGTACAGTCTGACAGAGGTTTCTCCCTTTTTCCTCCCACTGTTTTTTTTTTTGGTCCTTGCAGATTCAGGAGGGTCTAAGGACAGTGATGATCCGGGACATTTATGCGCATTTATTAACGTTTATGGACATTGACTTCTATATGTGTTTGTTATTATTATTATTATTATCATTCATCTCTTCTGTTCGAGTCTCTGTTTTTGGCAAAATCGAGAACTTTGCACGTCTTTCGTGACGGTTGGTGCTGATTTATGGCTACACAGAAATAAATTAAATGGGATTGAATATGTCGGAAAAAAATCCATAATTTTGTTTTTTGTATTCCACTTCAAATGCATTTTTTTCCACTTTAAATTCATGTGAGGTTTTTGCTTGTTATAATTGTATTTTGTCAAGTCAAAATGTACTAGAGAATAGAACATGTCACTGATAATAATTTATGGCGGAATACTCCTTGTGTGGAGTTAAATGCAATGATGTCCGCAGATGACAAAATCTCTTGGGGAAAATCTTGAAAAAGGAAAGACTGGGAAAAATGAAAAATGTCGCATAATAAGTCTGATGCCCCCTGAACTCTACAAAAACGATGAATTATTTAAAAGAAGCTGGAGTTTCTGTGTTAAGACATTTGCCCAACTCTGCAACTGATTCATTTTCATCACACAATATTTACAGTGTGTATACTTTTAGATTGCCATTCGTGAAGATCTCCTATTCTATTTATCTGCCTAACAAGACAAAACATTCAAATAAAATAATAATAATAGAAACAATTCAATTCAAAATGAAATAATTGTAATAATGTGTTTTGTATATGGCCTTTTATTTGTTATAGATATATGAAGAAGAAAAAATGGCTCGTTCCCTTTTTTATTTTCCTTTTGTAAACACAGATCTGTCCGTTTTCATAAATTCCTATATAAAAGTATTTTTATTTTTCGTCTTAATTTTTGACAGTTTAGTTCGGTTGTGTCGCTGGATGAAACCACACCTATACCGTGGGGAAAAGCATCAACGTCGGCCTTGGTTAAAAATCCCCCCCAAAACCTTGTGCTCTTGTGTCAAACTTTCACGGTCTTGAAAATAACATGAGACCATTTTAAAACCGTGCGTAAAAGTGAATGCCCGCGCGCCATCTTTACGCACGCTCCAACAAACACGAGCGCTTTTCTCCCTAAAACGTTCTGTTTCCACGCAGACCATTGATTCGATTCTGTTTATTTGTGTTTAGCAGTCGTCTCGGGAGGACTGTATAAAGTTGGGAATTTGCCAACAACAGAGAAAATAATCAAACAGTTCGAACACATTATCTTTACTCTTTTTATTGTAGGTGATTATTTATGATGTTAAGGCTTTGTTGTCTCTGTTTTTGTTCAGCACTTTTTTATTTGCAAAGCACAGTTTAAGGCAACTCACTTTCCTTGCCATGCAATGCAATAATAACAATAATAGAAGCCATGGGTCCCTAGGGAGCGGGATGACACTGTCTATAAATGGTGATAAATGTCCAGGATCATTACTGTCCTTAGACCCTCCTGCGCCTTCGAGGAGGCCCTTATTCAGACTGGGATCAGCTCCGGACGGACAGGCTGATCCAGGACGAGGACTGGGGCTGAAGAAGATCCCAACCTCAGGCTCCCTCAGGCTCCTTCACACCCCCTTAGACCCCTCCCTCACCCCCTCAGTCCGCCTCACACCCGTCAGACCCCTTCACACCCCCTCAGACCCGCGCGCTGCTCACCTTTCTGGTGGAAGCCTTTGCCGCAGAACTCGCAGACGAACGGCTTGTATCCTGCGTGGATCCGCGTGTGCGTGTTGAGCGTGGAGCTGCGGTTGAACGCCTTCCCGCACTGGTTACACTTGTGAGGCTTTTCCTGCACCGCACACACACACACACATACACACACGTTGTTATTATTATTATTATAGTATTAAACGATAGTTGTTTGATTTGGATTTGCTTTTTCGTGTTTCTGTAGCGTTGTAAGTCGTCCTTGGAAGTCTTAGTGACTCTTTTATTCACGCACCACGGCTGAGGTTAATGGCAGCGTGAATGGATTGCACATTCTAAGTTGTGGCACAATAACATTAATATTAAAGTAAAGTTGGATAAGATTTTTTTTTCTTTTTTTAAATCTTATATTTCTTACTACAAGGGAAATATCAAAATTAATTATTCCTTATTTGCACGAGTCTTGCACAAACAGTGTTCAGCATTATTTCTGTGTAAGAAAATGTGCAAGGTCAGGAGCAAATCCTTACATTGGAAAAGAAAATTGTATATTTAAAGCTGTTCCAAGCTGTTTATTTTTATTTTTTTCGTTCTCTAATGATGTGTTAATATTGTATTGTAATGTATTTGGAATACACTACACTAAACTAAAGGTTAATTTGCGAAAAAACACAAAAAATAAAACAGTTTTAACATTTTGCCCAAAGGTTGCATTCCTTCTCTGGCTTTTAAAAACACTATCAGTAAAGTAAAATTTAAAAAATAAAACATTATGCCTGTATCTGTTTTTGAAAATGAAAAAATATTATTGTTTAAATACATTTTCTTTCGCTGTATCCGTTGCCGGGTCGCATTAATAGGCCTGTAGTTATAATTATATATAAGGTTTAACTGAAACAACCAAACAGAGCAAACCATTACGTATGAACTTTTTTTTAAAGACAGAATATTGCAAAAATACATACATTACACACATATTTAAAAAACTTACAATTTCCTATGCCATATTTTAGTGTCATAACAATAAAGTTTCACCCCTGCTTACAACAACACCACGTTTCATTGGAAAGTTTTGACACAATTTCAAATATTAGTTTTTGCCCTTTTTATGGTCTGCGATAAAAAATATATTGCATATATTTTTTTGACATCCCCTTTAAACGCGAGTGAGTGTGGCGCATACCTGAGTATGGATGATCTTGTGTCGGCAGAGCGTGCTGGCCTGACGGAAGCCTTTGCCGCAGACTTTGCAGACGAAAGGCCGCGCGCCGGTGTGCACGGGCATGTGGCGGGTCAGGTTGTAGTGCGCATTGAACACCTGAGAAAAGAACACACACTGCATTTATATTATTGCATGTAATAGGCTGCAGGGAATCCACTGCAGACAGCACAGGCCCAAAGGATGAACATGTGACGTTCGCTCCAATGGGACGTCGTTGCTTCTTTGCTTTGAGTCCATTTAAATTAAACAGCCTCAAATGTGTGTTTACAGAATGAACGGAGGCAATAAACTACTCTCTGGAACAACAACATGGATATGAAAAAAAAAAATGGTCTAAATATGAAACTCTGACAGTCTGAACAGTGTTGGATGCGCGCCTGTCTGTCAAGAGCCAAATGAAACCGAAACATGAAACGTGTTTGTGATGATAGTGCCGCGGTTCGTTTATAGTGTTTGCATTTTCACATCTCATATTTATGTGATGAACAGAGGCTT
Organism: Knipowitschia caucasica; assembly: GCA_964034765.1. Classification (NCBI taxonomy): domain Eukaryota; kingdom Metazoa; phylum Chordata; class Actinopteri; order Gobiiformes; family Gobiidae; genus Knipowitschia; species Knipowitschia caucasica. The sequence goes on along the minus strand of OZ035824.1, from coordinate 8,194,378 downwards.
TTAGGCCTGTGAGATGATGAAATACTACAATTGTACAAAACCAACAATAATGACACTATTACTAATAATAATGATATTACTAATAATAGCAATAATGACAATAACAATAATGTTTCTATATTGAAGATGAATGTGTTTAAAAATATGATTAAATCATTAAATTATAACACCCAAATATAATCGTATAACCTCCTCTGATCCGTACCTTGCCGCAGACTTCACATGTGAACACTTTGGGCTTGTTCCCTGCGGCACACGCGCTGCTGAGCCGCGGGCCAGAGGAGCTCTTGAACAGGCCGTCTGTGAGCAGCTGCTCCCGCTCCCGCTCCTTCACGTAGTGCTGCACGTGTGCGTGTGCGTGTACGTGTGTGTGCCCGGTGGAGAAGCGCGGCTCCGGGGCTTTTTCCGCCAGCAGCGCCTTGTGCCGCGCGGACAGCAGGTACGAGGCCATGGGCACGTGCAGGTTGAGGAGTCCGGTGGGCGCGGGGCACGCGCCGCTGTCCCCACAGTTCACGTACACGGTGCCCACCGCCGGGAACGTGCCCTGCGTCACGACGCGTGGACGGAAAAGTTTATAATGTCCTTGAGCCGGTGCGTGGTCCTCAGGTGCGCGGTAGTTCAGTCCTAGTCCCAGCAGCTCGGGCCCGGAGTCCAGCAACAGGCGCTGAGGCTCGTAGTGCAGCGGCAGCAGCGGCACGACCCCCGCGGGGGGCTGCAGCCAGCCCGGCAAAGCCAGGGGCCGCGGCTCAGGCAGAGCCATGATCCGCTCGATGGAGAAAGCCAGAGGTTTGGAGCCGCTCTCAGGGCTCAGCGGGGCGGGGGGCACGTGGAGCCCCGCGGGGCGGCGAACAGCTGAGTCCATCAGGTCCGCATCCAGCGCTGTCCTCTGGCCGTGATTGGAGCACGAGGCTGTAGTCGATATAGTCGGTGGAGCCGCTGCAGCTCAGTGGGGCTCGGTGGCGCTCTGCTCTGCTCCGAGGCGGGAGTGTGTCTCTGGGAGCTCCGCTCTGCTCTTGTGGCTGATGCGCGTCACATCATCCACGCAGCAGCCGGGGTCACGCGCTGTCAGGGGGCACTGTGCACGCGCACTGTGGAGAGAGTGGCGCACAAGTGGCGCGCGGACACTGAAGGAGACTCTGTGGGTGACGCTGTGCGTGAGACTGTGGGAGACGCGGGATGGAGGCGGTGCTGCTCGGCCTCCGCTGAACTCTGCTCAGATCGATGCTCGTTAAAGATGCGCCGTTTCTCATCCCTTTAATCATCCGCGGCTCTGACGGCATCAGCACGAACCAAGGCTCAAGTCAATATTCTGACACCGAGTGTGTTTATAGAGCTCTCTCCTCTCTTCCTCTCCATCTCAGGCGCCTCACATTTACGCGCAGCAGCCGCAGCTTGTGCAAAACAACAGGGATCATTAAACACAGAACAAACTGAACAGAAGTCGTCTCAGGAACGCGCTCACGCTTTGGCTGCGTGCCATCTCCGTGCGCACGGGCCGCCACCGCAGCGTCCTTCATGTTTCATTTCCTTTAAAAAGTGTCCGTTTATGAAATGCAAAGAACATGAAGCTGCACATGAGGAAGTCATGAACGGCTCAAAGCCCATGTTGCGCAGCGTCGAGGCCTGTGTGGAAACCAGAACCATGTCTTTGTCAAAAGTTCATTTGCAAAAACAGATAAGCAAATATTCGAAGGGTTTTGTTTTGTTTTTAAGCCAGATCTATGTCAGAGTCATATTCACAGTTTCACCCATATTGAGCAAATGTTTTCAAATGTACTGCCAATAACAAAACATAATGAAGATTGCGGAGATTTAGTAAATTAACTCTTCATAGACCCACATATTTCCTCTTCTACTGTTCATAATATTAATAATAATAAATGATAACACATTTCCGAATGGAACGAGAAAAAAAAGGTTCCAGGAATTAGACTTTTAAGATTATTTTTCCACTCAATTGTTTTGTAAAGTCCTAAATCACAACAGCAGTCGCATCGGAGGATTTTACAAAGTTGTTGATTTTCTGAGCAGATCCGAGAATCAGAGTTCGAATACAGGACACAGAAAAGAGCCATTGGTCACATGGACGGGATGATCACTCTCCATAAATGTCCAAAAATGTTCATAAATGTCCTGGATCTTGTCCTCCTGCATCGGTGAGAAACGACTCAAAAACCCAGTGGGTCCTGGATCATCACGTGAGGAATAAAGGGCATTACTTATAAAACACATTTATATGTTTTAATCCTTGGTCTTAGTAAATCTGATAAAAACTAATTGCTATAACCCGTTTGTGGTTAATTTTGTGTCTACAACGTGCTATATTTGGAACTGCTCTCGGGCCTCGGTCTGTGGCCTTTAACACGGACCTTCACGGAATGACATGGAACAGTTTCAAATCTCGACCTGAAGGAGGAGACACGCGCGTGGGGGATTTAAAACACTTTATTTGGGACAGTCATACACACACACACACACACACACACACACACACACACACACACACACACACACACACACACACACACACACACACACACACACACACACACACACACACACACACACACACACACACACACACACACACACACACACACACACACACACACACACACACACACACACACACACACACACACACACACACACACACACACACACACACACACACACACACACACACACACACACACACACACACACACACACACACAAAATACTCTTTCGCGCACATCTCTCAAAATACATTTAAAAATAAAAACATATAACGACGATGGAATCATATTCGCTTGAAGTCTTGTAGTCCCCGGCGTTCACATGTATTTTTGGCCTCTGTCAAAGTCATTTTTTTTGTATAGCATATTTTGTTTTCTCTCATGTCCGAATACTGAATTTTGTGGTCCGATTTGTTCACCAAACTTTCCTTTTTCCCCAAGTAATATCAATCAAGCGGACTTAAACACATAAATAATAGTGAAAGTAAAAAATAAAATTGGTTATATTAGGTCAATATTACATCTATTAAAACCAGAAATATCTATTTTAGTTTACCAATGTCAATGTTTCTGTGTGGCTGCAGCTGTAAAGTGCAAAACTGCCGTTGTGTGTGAGCGGTTGTGGTCGGAGGGGCCGATGGCACATACTGGTTGCCTCACTGTGTGCCCCAGGGCAGCTGTGGCTAAAGTAGTAGTCTTTGAGTGTCCAAAAAGCGCTGAAAAAACAAATCCATTGTAATTTTTTTTATTTATTTTTTTACAGTTGATTAAAGTTTATGTTTGCTCTTGTTCATGTATAAATAAGAAGAACACATTTGTTTAGGCCTCGACACTGCCTCTAGTGACAGAATCCAGTCAGCACAAAAAAAACTCCACACCGAAAACACATTTATTTTCAATGGATAAAAACAACATGACACTTACAGACAGGGGACGGTTTGAAACAGTCTCTCTTATTTTCTTGTTGCGTTTGAGGCCACATCCAGTGACCGAAACAAGCTACACGGACCGCTCTGTACAGTGACATCACATCTGTATGGCAGCGCAGGGAGGGGGCGGGGCCTTTCACAGCCCCGCCTCCCTCACCTGCTTTTAAGTACATTCAGGCGTTTGTATTCACACTATGTACATTGGAATTATTCAAGAATGCACCGTACACGTTTGGAGCACGGAAACAGTTCTGGTTGGTGACTTATAGGCTGTTACAGATGGACAATGCTAACCTGCTAGCTCAATGAATGCCAATAGGGAACTGCTCATGGACAAAGTTTGGCTCCAACTCGCTCTGGTTCCCATTGACTTACATTGAAAAGTAAACCCGCTCTACCTCAGTAACTGTTTGTGATGTCACACTCACCAACTCGGACAAAAAAAAAATTTGCAGTTTAGCGCTCTCTAGAATCCCAATGTTTTTTTTTCTTTTGATATTGTCTTTGCAAATCCAGATAGAAGCCATCCAAGGCTCAACCAATCAGATACCTTCATTAGCAGCGGAGACTCCAGCTTGCCTTAGCAACCGTCTTAGCAACACGTCTGCACCTCTTATGACGCAAAGCAAACGCCACGGAAAAAATGCCCATATATTGAAAGTGTCTCCAGCTAGCTTATGTTAAAATCTGCCTCTTCCACATTAAGGCTAACACTGCTATTATTATCATTAGTAAAATTACAATTTCAATATTTAATACAAGTTTTTAGTCAAACGCTCCTAAATTTGCAGAATACATCGCCGTCAACAGTTATAGAGGCCAACAATGTGGGCATAAAGATCTGTGTGGTACAAATACAAAGAAATGGGCTAAATTTGTCTGTACGGCAATATCGTCTTTTGCTTTGTTATTTACTGAAAAGGCTGAGTGAAAGAATTTAAGAGCGTTTAATATCTTCTAAATAACACTGGTGAGCAGCAATCTAAAACACATGTTGAGATTCAAAAGTCTACTTCATTAGAAAGTAACATTTTTTTTTATATACTGTATTTTTACAGACCAAGTGCTTTACAATGAAGGATGAAAGGAATTTTTTTATTTTATTCCCACAACTTTAGTTTACTGGATCTGATTCAGGCACAATTTGATCGAGTCCTGAAGCGTCTGGACCTGGTCTGTAAAAGGCGCTATATATATAAAGATGACTTACTTTACTCAAAGTGAAGTTACTGGCGTTTCTTATGATAACATGTTGTTCAAGGCGGAAAAAAAACACTCAATGTTTGGATTATTGTGCCGTTTCCACCAGCCCTACTCGGCCTCACTTATCTCAGCTCTTCTCTACTCCGTTTGTGTTTCTATTACGCTTCAGTATCTGACAACATGTATCCTAGCAACCACCAACAACAAAGCTGTACCCAGGGAAATATAAAGGAATTTCCTGGGTACAGCTTTGTTGTTGTGGTTGCTAGATACATGTTGTCAGATACTGAAGCGAATAGAAACACAAACGGAGAAAGAAGAGCAGAGATAAAGTGAGCCGAGTAGGGCTGTGTGGAATCGGCAACAATAATCCAAACATTGAGTGTTTTTTTTTCCGCCTTGAACAACATTTTCATAAGAAACGCCATTAACTTCACTTTGAGTAAAGTAAGGACATCTTTATATAAATAGCGCCTTTTCAGACCAGGTCCAGACGCTTCAGTACTCGATCAAATTGTGCCTGCATCAGATCCAGTAAAACCTAAAGTTGTTGGAAAAAAATAAAAAAATTTCCTTTCATCCTTCATTAGTAAAGCACTTGGTCTGTAAAATACAGATAATACCAAAAAAATGATACTATTCTAATGAAGTAGACTTTTGAAATCCAACATGTGTTTTAGATAGCTGCTCACCATGTGTTATTTTAAAGATATAAAACTCTCGTTAAATCTTTCACCGTCAGCCTTTTCAGTAAATAACTAAGCAAAATACGATATTGCCGTACAGAGCAAATTTAGCCCATTTCTTTGTATAAGTACAACACGAAACTTTATGCACCACATATGTAGGCCTCTATAACTGTTACTGGCGATGATATCTGCAAATTAAGGAGCTTTGACTAAAAACTTGTATTAAAAATATTGAAATGTAATTTTACTAATGATAATAATAGCAGTGTTAGCCTAATGTGAATAGGCAGATATTAACATAAGCTAGCTGGCGACACTACAATATAGGGCAAATTTTTCCGTGGCGTTTTGCTTTGCTCCATAAGAGGTGCAGACTTGTTGCAAAGACGGTATTGCAAAGGCAAGCTCGGAGTCACCGCTGCAAATGAAGGTATCTGATATGGTTGAGCCTTGATGGCTTCTATCGTGGATTTTGCAAAGACAAAATCAAAAGAAAAAAACATTGGGATTCCTAGAGAGCGCTAAACTGCAAAATTTTTTTTTGTCCGAGATGGTGAGTGAGACATCACAAACAGTTACTAGGTATAGCGGGTTTACTTTTCAATGTAAGTCAATGTGAAACCATATCAGGTTGAGCCAAACTTTGTCCATGAGCCAGTTCCCTATTGGCCTTCATTGAGCATTAGCTGGTTACAAAGTCCCAACTGTAACACCTATAAGTCCACCAACCCAGAACTGTTTTCCGTGCTCCAAACGTGTACGGTGCTTTCTCTGAATATTTCCAATGAACATAGTGGTGAATACAAACGCCTGAATGTACACTAAAAAGCAGGTGAGGGAGGACGGGGCTGTGAAAGGCCCCGCCCCCCTCCCAGCGCTGCCATACAGATGTGATGTCACTGAACAGAGCGTCCATAATCTTGTTTACGTTCACTGGAGTGGCCTCAAACCAACAAGAAAATTAAAGAGATACTGTTTCAAAACCGTCCCCCAGTCTGTAAAGTGTCCATGTTGTTTTTATCCAATTGAAAATAAATGTGTTTTCGTGTGGAGATTATTTTAGTGCTGACTGGATTCTGTCACTAGAGGCAGTGTCGAGGCCTAACAAATGAGTTCTTCATATTTAAACATGAACAAAGCAAACAAAAACTTTAAACAACAGTAAAAAAATAAAATAAAAAAATTACAATGTATTGTTTTTTCAGCGCTATTTTGGACACTCAAAGACTACAACGTTAGCCACATCAGCCCTGGGTCACACAGTAGAGGCAACCAGTTGTGCCATCAGGCCCCTCCGACCACAACCGCTCACACCCAACGGCAGTTTTGCACTTACAAGCTGCATCCACACAGAAACATTGACATTGGTAAACTAAATATATATTTCTGTTTTAATAGATGTAAAATTGACCTAATAAAACCAAATTTATTTTTTACATTCATTATTTTATGTGTTTAAAGGCCGCTTGATTAGATATTACTTGGGGAAAAAGGCAAAGTTTTGGTGAACAAATCGACGCACAAAATTCCAGTATTCGGACATGAGAGAAAACAAAATATGCTAAACAAAAAAAATGATCTTTGACAAGGCCAAAAAATACATGTAACGCCGGGGACTTCAAGCGAATATGATTCCATCGTCGTTATATGTTTTTATTT